>VDFB02338836.1:0-11866 GCA_007258455.2 Sequoia sempervirens | reverse complement strand
AAGATGGACCCTGAGAAGGTAAGATAAATTGTTGATTGGAATACACCAGAAAGCATTGGAGAGGTAAGATCATTTCATGGATTGGCTAGTTTCTACCGAAAGTTCATTAGGAATTTCAGTTCTATTTGCACTCCTATGACAGAAACAATGAGAGGAGATAGGAAGGATTTTAGGTGGAAATTTGGAGCAAACAAGAGTTTTGAGTTGTTGAAGAAGAAGGTGACTGAGTAGCCTGTGTTGGCTTGACTAGACTTCACTAAGGTATTTCAAGTAGTCTGTGAGGCAAGTGGAAATGCATTTGGAGTAGTATTGAGTCAAGAAGGAAGACCTATAGCTTATTTCAATGAGAAATTGAATGATGCTAGGAGAAGATATTCAGTGTATGATCAAGATTTTTATGCCATATTTCAAGCTTTGAAGAAGTGGAGACATTACTTGTTTCCTAAGGAGTTTGTGTTGTATACTCTAATCATCGTGCTTTTCAATATTTGAACAGCTAGGGTAAGTTGAATCGTGAGACACATGAGATGGGTAGAATTTCAGAAGTTACACTTTGTTTTGAAACATAGGAGTGAAATTCAAATAGAGTTGTTGATGCTTTGAGTAGAAAAGGAATTCATTGACGCTACGAGAGTGGAGGTATTAGGCTTCTTTGATGAATTGAAGAACTTGTATGAAAAGACCCAAAATTTTGCAGAACCTTGGAGAGTCAGGCGAACTAGTTTTGGAGGATAGAGTCAATTGTTGATTATTTCATTCGTGAGGATATGTTGTTTAGAGGGAATCAATTGTGTATACCCTAGAGTTCAATGAGGGATAGCTTGGTGAAAGAAAAACATAATGGAGGATTGGTAGGACACTTTGGAATTGATAAGATAGTAGCATTGGTAAGTGAGAATTACTTTTGGCCACATATTCATAAGGATCTTAGGAAATTTGTGCAGAGTTGTAGAGTTTGTCAAGTTGAAAAAGGGAGTAGTCAGAATGTTGGATTGTATAAGCCTTTAAAAATTCTAGAGACCCTAGGGAGATATCAACATGGATTTCATACTTGGATTGCCAAAGACACAAAGAGGTAATGATTCTATATTTTTGGTGGTGGATAGATTGTCTAAAATGGCACATTTCATACCTTGTAAGAAGACAATAGATGTAGTACATGTAGCAGATTTGTTTTTCAAGGAAATTGTTAGATTGCATGGGTTACCTAGGAGTATTGTTTCAGATAGAGATACAAAGTTTGTTGGATACTTTTGGAGGACACTTTGGAAGAAGTTAAAGACATATTTAAAGTTCAGTTCTACTTTTCACCCAATGCATCGGGATGGAAAGACAGGCATTAAAACAAGATTTGGGGATTTCGCCTTAGATGCTGCTTGGAGAGAAGACCGTATTGGGATTTAGTCCTCAAGACAAGCAGAGTTTGCTTACAATAATTCAAAGAATAGGAGTACATGAAAAACACCTTTTGAGATTGTTACTAGAGTTCATCCTAGAGGTATATTAGAGTTAAGAGACATCAGTATGGAAGATAAAAGGAGTGTAGAAGCAGAAGAATTTGCAGAACATATGAAGAAAATGCATACCAAGTGAAGGAGCAATTGGAAGATATGAACTAGAAGTAAAAGGAGAAAGCAGATGAAAAGAGGAGATGTAAGGATTTCGAAGTTGGAGATGAAGTGATGGTGTATTTGAGGAAGGAATGGTTTCCAGCTGGCACATACAATAAGTTGAAGATGGGGAAGTTTGGACCCTATAGATTTCAAAGAAATTTGATCTGTGAAATGGCGAAGTGGAGTTACCTGATGACATGGGTATATCACCTATATTCAACATCGGGCAGATCTACATCAATACCATGAAGCAGAAGTTCGCTGAGACAAGTAGTGCTAAAAATTGGAGAATCAGTTTCTTAAACAACAATTAGATGAGATTGAAGAGATTTTGGATATTAGAGATGGGAGGAAGACTAGTGGAAGACAGTACAAAGAATATCTTATGAAGTGGAAAGGTAGACTAGTGGAACATTCTTCATGGATTTCTTAGGCTGAGGTAGATAGACTTGGTTTTACTTTGGCCCAACAAAGTGAGGGACTCAATATTTAATAACCCCCGATGTCTGATGCAAGAGCATCCTTGGTTCTTATAAATCTTGCATCAACCAAAAATATTTTCTTTCAGTTTTTTTGTTCTTGTTTTGTTCTGGCTCAGTTCATGTTGGTTGATTCATCATATTTTCTCACCAGACCTTATGGATCTACATTTTCATCATGGACATGTTCATTTTCCTTATTCCAAGATTTGAGCGCGATTGGATCTTTTTTCAACAAGTTATCACTTCCAGATTTGATGGTAGTTTCTTGAACCAACACCAGAGTAATTTTTAAGCCTAACGACTAGTTTGATCGTTGGTGGACCATTCTCGTAACTTGTGGATGTTGATGGTGTGATTTTAATTGTTTCGTGGAGTGTCCCTAACCTTAATTATAGGTCCACACTTCATCCTATGCATTTACCATGGATTAATTCAAATTTGAGGCCAACTTATTCAGGCACACGTTACATTTCTTTCATTGGAGATTGTAATAATCTTTGGCCAACGCAGATGATTCTAGATCTCAAGATGCGATATAAATCATTGTAATAGATCATTAGAAAGGAAGTTAGAAAAATATTAGATTTGAGATGTTAGATTTCAGCTCACATTAAGGAGCATATAGGAATTTTGTATTTTTGAACATGTTATATCAGGCCCGTGAGCCGAATCTGTAAGCTTGGATGTTGCCGGCCAATTGTAACTGAGATTGTTGATAATAAGAATATTTTAGTCTTCATTTTCCTCCAATTTATGTGTTGCTTCTATTGTGTTGCTCATGCTGCATGGTCCAGATTGTTCTCCTTGAGGACCCTCCTACCATGGTTGCACCAATTTTCCCCATGTGTTGATGCCTAAAATGGGATAATAAAAGATGAGGAAAAAGATATAAATGAGTGACTTTTGGTATTATCCAAATGGGTGCTTGGAAATATGCAAAAGTGTCTCTTGGTATTCCATAATTTATTGCATTTAATGTAATGCTTAATTTCCAAATTTGGGTGCCCAAGTTGGAGGAAAAATATCGAATCCAAAATCGGTGTCCTTTCATATTTCGAGGAGGCAATCCAAGGTTTGGGTACATTTGAAATGAAGGGCCATATTTGGGAACCATGTTTGGTGCTTTATACCTTTTCACAAGTCTATATAATCAACTCCTTGGATGTAGAAATTGTGAGGAACAATTGAATGTAGAGTTTGATTGCAAGAAAAATGATAGGTTGAGGCATAAAGAGGTTGTTCACAGTTGCTGCCATGTTGGAGGAAAAATAAGAGAATGCAAATGAATGTATTTTTATCTCTTTTATTTGAAGATAATGCATGCTTGGTGGAGTTTTTTCCGCAAGGTTTTCCCCACATAAATCCTGTGTTATGTGATTCTCTTATATTGTTGATTTGTAGCTCTTTGTTGCTATATTATGGTGATGAACATTATTATTTATTTATTTCTATTATAAGATCACATAAGGTAGTGTTGATACGCATGATATTTGGCTGATTTTTAGCATCATAAAGAAGATGGATCTAATTATGACCTAATTCCATATTAAGACAACTTAATTATATATTTTCATATAAGTTTCATATTTTCATGTTGTGTTCCAAGCCTTGTATCTCATTCATTGAAGTCATATTTGGATAGAGATTGAATTTCTAAATAATTGGTATTAGAACTTGTATATTACTCATCAAGTTGAGCCCCCTCATGTACCACATAAAATTGTTGTTAATTCTAGTTCAAAAAGTGTGTTTTCAAAACCTATCAAGGATACAATACCTAATAGTCCTCCCATTGTTGAATCTCCACCTACTATGCATGTTTGATAGATAATAAAACTCAAAAAACATTGTATTTGTCTAAGATATATAATTGGTCTAAATTATCATGTACCAAAATATTACAAACCTATCAAATTTGTGTCTAACAACATTCAAAGAAAAAGTAAAGTTGAGTCTTCGCCTATTAGTTAGCTACATGAAATTGATAAGTGTTATTTCATTTAAAACTAACTTGTACTAAAAACCATCAAGTTTAAACATGTTGACATTATAGATTTCAAGGAAATAACTCACATGATTTCTTTGATCTACATCCTTCTCTATCACGTGGTCAACACAAACAAAACAATATTATGTTAGGGATACACCTATTTAAAATAAATGAGGCATATGCATTTTGGATGGATAGATCATTCTAGATGTTAAACTAAGACTTTCCTTTTGAAAGTATCCTATAGGAGAGCTTCAAGTCCACCATTTTAGATAAAGACTCATCTACTCTTGATAAATAGGTGTTATATTCTCTCAAAATGGGATCTAATAATGTGGAAAGATAAATTGAATTGAGAAAGAAAACTTAGGTATAAATATGATATCTATATATATATTAGATGTTGAAAACCTACAAAGGGGAATGACATAGGCAATACCTTTTGTATAATATTGAAACTTTGTATCAAGAAAAAAAGGCATCATACATATGTTGTCAAATGTGCAACACAAATAGTGGTTCTACCATTAACCCTACGAATTAAGGGGAGATTTAATAATAATTTATGTAATCCTAGGAATGGTAAGATGATATTTTATATTTTGTAGCTGTATTAGAAGCCAAACAATCATCTATAAGATGAAATGACTAATCATTTTCCTATTGTTTTGATTAGATTAAAATAGGAAGGGACTATACTTATTAAAAAATGACCAGAGAGGCCAAGCGAGGGGCTCATGAGAAGTGAAACACCCAAAAAGAAAAAAACAAAGGAGACAACAACTAACAGACCAACAAGAGAAACAAAAAGAACACACAAAACAAAACCAACAAGGGACCGAACCAACTACTGGTCTCCTAGAAGCTTGAGACCACTAATGGCCTACCACTCCTTAGCTAGGAAGTGGAGTTTTTCATTGAATGACATGGGTCTCTTTCGAGTAGGCTGGGTCTCCTCGGTAGTGGGCTGAGTAGAACTGCCCTCCTTTCCTTTTTCTTGTGAGTAACCGACTTCATGACCAACCTTAGCTACCCTTTTTCCATGATTGTTCTTGAGTTCCTACTGAAAAAACTTGAATGGTAATAGTGGTATTCTTCACAGTCTCCTTGCTATAGTCAATAATCTATTGGAGACATTTCATTGTTTTACAGTCCTATTGCTGTGAATAGTGGAAATTCCATCCTATAATTTCACTTTGTCCTCCTCCATACCCAATAGAGCTCTAACCTCATTCACCTCCTTTTCCTAATTATCCCATTTGTCGAAAGACTTGGCTAGGGACGAAAGAATATCCCGACGCCCACCATCCTCGACCTCCCCTAGCCAAGACACTTGCTATTTAAGCACCTTGTTTTTCAACACCTGAATTTTTTCCTTTGTAGTAATAAGTTGAGCCAAAAGCCACTTTAGAATTTCTTTCTAGACATAGAAAATCATTGAAATTTCATCTAGTTTATGCCAAAGGGGGACACAAGAGGCACAAATTTCATTACCCAGATTGGGTTCAATGAAGATCCCATCCAGGTTAATACAAATTTTAGGGGATCTTTGGGGGCTAGAAAGGTTAATTGTAGGAGGGGATTTGGAAAAATCAGACACATCATCATGAACATGGGAGTGCATGGGAGAGTTATTAGGGGTAGGTTTCCAAGAATCATCATTTCAGTTAGTCAAATTATTAGAGCTAGAGGTAGAAATAGGGGTGGGTTCAGGGAAAGAAACACACTTTTTGGGGTCAGGAGGGGTTCCTCGGTGACAGGGTTTTTTCCTTGAGCCCTGGTGATTCTGCAAGTGGTGGGAGAGGTTTCCTTTAGGGTGCAAGTGGAAAGGGGGCCCATTGAGGGGTTGAGAGGATTGTGAATGACAAGAGTGTTCCTTTTGCTAGAGACCGGGGAGGGGGAAAGAGTGACCTAGTGATGGAAAAGGTAGAAAATGAACCCTTGGTGAATGGGGAAATTTTTACTTTTACCCTAAACCATCTTAATAGACTGTTTAAAGGAAGAAAGGACTTAGAAAGCGAAGTTCATCTTGACATTATAACGTAAATTGTTTAACATGGGAAAGAGATAGGCATGAAAATGATGAAAACAACCCTCCAATGTGACATACCTCATAAGCACCTCCATAAGTTTGCTCCACACCCCGATGAGGTTGGCTCTATTGAAAACATTTTGCTTAAGCATTAGCCTTTTAAGCCCTTCTTCAAGGAACCTCTCCATAGCTGTATTTTTAGTGAGTGCCTTAGAATTTTTAGGGATGCAAGAACCATCAGAGAGAAAGCTTTGTGACCTCAACAATTAGCTCAAATGATTTCACAAGAAGTTACGCAGTCATATTAGTGGTTTTACAATTCACGAGGAGAGGCAATTTTTAGCTGAAATCCACATATTTTAGAAAATTTAGCGATTTAAAACCTTAAAATTCCATTTAAGGATTCAATTAGAAGAGGTTGATCAAATCACCTTGTAGATCGAGCTACATGAATCAGAACCTCGCTAGTTTTAAACCATACCTATAAATGCATCTCGCTTGCCACCTATCAAATGCTGACTAAAATCGCTTTTGATTTGGCACTGGAGGATCAAATGAATTCATTTAAAATTTATTTCAAATGGCTATAGTATTCCACTCAGAACAAGCTATCTAATGAATATAATTTTAATATGTTTTTGGTTTTTATTATGTATTTTTTAAGTTTTAGTAAACATAGGTTTTCATCAAAAATGAAGGTCTTTGTTTTGCACATGTGGAAAAATAGCAGATTATCAAAAAAAATTAAAAATATGAGTGCACAGGATATTGAAGTCTTTGATCCAACAAAAAAATAAATTGAATTTTGACATATACAAAAAAAGGTTATGCGTTATCTGATGCGTCTTTGTATACGTTGTAATTTGTTTGACTTTACAGAAACTTGATTAAGGAAAAAATATTTAATAAAAACTATCTAACCAGTGGGAAGAACTAGATATCAAATTTACAAATCCAAATTTGGAAAAGAATTAGAATTTTATCCTTCACATGGAAAAAAAGTTATCGTTATCACGATTGTCGCGTCCTTTTTAAAAATGTTGTTTTCTGAGAAAATCAATTTTATTGGGAGATAGAAAAAGAAGTACAATTTTGGGATTCCAAGTACAGAAAAATATTTTAGAATCTACAGACAAAATTTGATGAGACTCTAGTTTGCCTGATCTTCAAATTCCTCTGCATGGATTTAGCCGCTATAGATTGCACAGAATGTGAAGATTTAGTTAAAATAATAATTTTAGTGTCGGTTGGCCAAAATTGTAAACCATTATGCATGGGATCACTAAGCTGTAATGGTAGTGGTGTCCTCATTCCATGAATTGGAAAACTCTATAGAAAAATTGGGGTCATACCCCTTCATTTCCTCCACATACAAGGCCAATTTACCTCATTGGAGAATAGCCCAAACATCCCTATCATTCTTCCACACCTCATAGGAGGTGGGTTCATCTTGGACCAGCTTGCCCCCCATGAAGAAATTTGTAGACAACAGAGAGAGAAGAGTTTTGTAGAATCATCGAGAAGAATACCTAATCAAGGAGTAGAAAGGCTTATGAAAAGATTGCTTAGAGAGGGTGGTTTTCCATAATTGCAAGCCATATAAGATGACAAAGGGAGCTGACAAGAAATCCAACTCAATCTGATTTCTGTAGTACTTTGACATCATTATTAATTAAGTCACACACATGCTCGGTGATTTGAGAGATATTATACTAGATAACCAAATTTGGAGTAAAAGTTCCAAGGTTAGCAAGCACATCCACCACTTTGTTTCCATTGCTATACAAGTGAGTAGATCTACTATTCCCAAGAGCAATCATGAGATTATGTACTAATAAGATGGGGTGATAGAGGGACCAAGAAGGTTTAGCCATCCCAATCAGCATAAGAATGGTGTTTCTAGAGTTTCCTTCAATGGCCAAGTTGGAAAAGATTCAACATTCGTGGCAATCTAGATACCATGTAGTACGTCGCCACCACCTCCGTAAAGTTGGAGGAGTGAACACCAAGATTCATCACATAAAACAAAATTATAATTTTCCTATTATGATATCTAATGACACCACCCCCACCCACCCCACTCAGGTTACCTTTGGTTGAGTCATCAAAGTTAAGATTAAGCCAACCAGGTGGTTTTCCATAATTGCAAGTCGTGGCAGATGATGAAGGGAGCTGACAATTAATCTAGCTCAATCTCATTTTTGTAGTACTTTAACATCATTACTAATTAAGTCACATACATGCCCAAGGATTTGAGAGATATTATCCTAAATAACCAAATTTGGAGTAAAAGCACCAAGGTTAGCAAGCGCATCCACCAGTTTGTTTCCATTTTTATGCGCATGAGTAGATATGTTATTCCCAAGAGTAATGATGAGATTATGTGCTGATAGGATGGGGTCACAGAGGGACCAACTAGGTTTATCCATCCTAGTTAGCATAAGAATGGTGTGTCTAGAGTTTCCTTCAATAGCCAGGTTGGAAAATACAACATTTGTGGCAATCCAGATACCATAGTACGTCATCGCCACCTCCACAAAGTTGGAGGCTAATCAAAGTTAAGCTTAAGCCAATCGGTTGGTTTTCCATAATTGCAAGCCATGGCAGATTATGATGTCATTAATTCACACACATGCCCAGGGATTTGAGAGATATTATCCTAGATAACCAAATTTGGAGTAAAAGCACCAAGGTTAGCAAGTGCATCTGTCACTTTATTTTCATTTCTATACATGTGAGTAGATCTGCTATTCCCAAGAGTAATCATGAGATTTTGTGCTGATAGGATGGGGTCATGGAGGGACCAACAAGGTTTAGCCATACCAGTCAGCATAATAATGGTGTTTCTAGAGTTTCCTTCAAAGGCTAGGTTGGAAAAGCCAACATTCATGGAAATCCTCTATAAGATGAAATTAATAATCATTTTCATATTGTTTTGATTAGATTAAAATGGGAAGGGCCCATACCCATTACAAAATGAACATAGAGGCCAAGAGAGGGGATCACAAGAAGTGAAACACCTAGAAAGAAAAAAAAGGAGACATCAACTAATAGACAAGCAAGAAAAACAAAAAAATACAGAATAAAACCAATAGGGGACTAAACTAGCTACTAGTCTCACAAAATCTTGAGACCACTAATGGCCTGCTACTCCTTAGCCAGGAAGTGGAGTTTCTCATCGAATGACAAGGGTACCTTTGCAGTAGGTTGGGTCTCCTCGGTAGTGGGTTGAGCAGAACTGCCCTCCTTCTTTCCCTTTTTCTATGAGTGACCGACTTCATAAACAACCTTAGCTCCCCTTTTTCCATGGTTGTTCCTGAGTTCCTGCTGAAAAACCTAAATGGTAATGGTTGTATTCTTCATAGTCTCCTTGCTATAGTTAACAATCTCTTGGAGAAATTTCATTGTTTTGTCCTGGTTGTTGTGAATAGTGGCAATTTCCTCTTGTGATTTCACTTTGTCCTCCTTTGTACCCACCAGAGTTCTAAGCTCATTCATTTCCTTTTCTCAATTATCCCATTTGTTGAAAGAATTGGCTAGGGAGGAAAGCATATCCCAACGCCCACCATCCTCGACCTCCCCCAACCAAGACACCTAAATTGTTTAAGCACCTTGTTTTCTAGCACCTGAATTTTTTCCTTCACAGTAAAAAGATGATTCAAAAGCTACTTTAGAATTTCATTCTAGAAAAATTGATAGTCTCCAAAATTTCATCCAATTCATGCCAAAGGGGGACATAAGAGGCACAAGTTTCATTACCAAGATTAGGTCCAAGTTAATACAAATTTAGTGGATCTTTGGGGGTTAGAAGGGTTATTGGCAAGAGGGGATTTGGAAACATCAGACACATCATCATGAGTAGGGGAGTGTGTGGGAGAGTTGCCAGGGATAGGTTTCCAGGACTCATCATTTGAGTTAGTCGAATTATCAAAGCCAAAGGTAGAAATAGGGGTGGGTTCGGGGAAAGAAACACACTTTTTAGGGTCAGGGGATTTCCTCAGTGATAGGGGTTTTCCCCCAAGCCCTAGTGATTCTGTGAGTGGTGGGCAAGGTTTCCTCTAGGGAACAAGTGGAAAGGGGGGCCACTGAAGGGTTGGGAGGATTGCAAATGACAAGAGTGTTCCTTCTAATAGAGGTTGGGGAGGGGGAAAGAGCGAGCTGGTGATGGAAAAGGCAGAAAATTAAACCTTGGTGAATGGGGAGATTTTTAATTTTACCTTGAATAGTCTTAATGGATTGTTCAAGGGAAGAAAGGACTCAGAAAGCGAAGTTCGTCTTGACATTATAACGAAAAATGGTTTAACATGGGAAAGAGATGGGCATGAAAATGACCCTCCAACATGACATACCTCATAAGAACCTCTATAATTTTTCTCCACACCCAGGGAGGTCAGCTCTGTTGAAACCATTTTGCAGCCTATTAACCTTTTTTCCCTCCTTCAGGAACCTCTCCATGTATTTCTAGTAGTGCCCTTTAGACTTTCGATGGATGCAAGTACCGTCTAGAGAAAGCCCCATGACCTCAACAATTAGCTCAATGTTCACAAGGAAGGAACATCCACCAATGGCGATGGTGCCCTCATTCCATGAATTGGTGAACTCTATAGACAAATTGGGGTCATGCCCTTGTTAGGGTTCAGGAAGATCAGAGCAATAAACATTAACAATTATATGCAAATTAAATAACCCATAAATAACAATGAAGAATAACACAAAAGAGGTCAACACAAAATTTTAACGTGGTTCACCCAATATGGGTTACATCCATAGAAACTCAGCCACCTAATGATTTTATTATCCAGTGCAAAATAGATTATAATCTTGTGAATACCATGCTGCAACATACATCCCAACTATTTATAACAAGATTTTTGGAAGCTTCTACAATTATCTAGTTTTACAAAGTCATTTTTTATTTGTCAGTTAACAAAAAATTAACTACCGACCCCTTGATGTGCAAGGATATGTTAAGAGTGTACAGTATTTGCATGATCAGTCGCCACATACCAACAACCCCTTCATTCCCTCCACATATGGTGCAAGAGCACACGGGCAGACATGTGATTGACACCAACCAAAAAACATTGTTAGTTTGCTTTTCCATAGTTTTGGTTTATCTCCTCTCTTCTTCAGCTTTGTAAAGTTCAGTATCTCCATATTTGACCTCACTTTGGTAATGAATCAGGTGATTGTGAAGAATATGTGAAGGGTTTAGAAGGATTCAAACATATGCATTGATAGGTGTAAAGACATTTAATCTTTAATCTCAAGATGAATTGATTTATTTATCTGCTAAATAACATTATGTTATTGATTTTCGAAGGGCTCGATTAAAATTTTAAAATTTGATACTTGTTAGTGCCTTTTCATTTATCCATAATGATTTGGAAAGGACGATATCTTTGATAAAAAGGCCGATGAGCTATATAGAAGGCCGATAGATAATGGAAGGCCGATGGTAAAAAAGGTAGAACTTGATTTGGAAGGATCGATGAAAGCAAGAAGATAAGGTGCATAGCTGAAAAGAAGGGTCATTAGACTTTGAGAAAGAGGTTGCATCTGTGAAGAGTTTACAATTATTAAAATACAAAATTTAAAAAGGGAGATCGATGTTTGATTTTCAACTTCTATGAAGAGGGATCGATGGAAGGTGAAAACGATGAGACAACATATTAAAATTAAAATACAATTAAATGGAAGACAAAGAGGTGGCGGCCAAGAGAGGGGGCGTGTAGAAGTTTGTAGAGGC
>VDFB02338835.1:0-21533 GCA_007258455.2 Sequoia sempervirens | reverse complement strand
CATAGACTTTGTAATTGTATTGTAACTAGTTTTGTTGTTGATAATACAATTGACCTATGTTATTGGAGTGTGGGTTTTTTACCCAAAATGGTTTTCGCCACATATACCTATGTTCTTTCTCTTATGTCTATTCTTTTGTTCTTTAAATGTTAATTTACATGCCATTATGTTGTTGAAATGTTAATGGATCTGAAAACTACATTTATTTCCTCTAAGGGTTAATGAGATGGGAAATTAAATTGTGTTTGTTTCCACTTTAAGACATAGTTTAATAAGCTTGTACCACGAAAAGCATGAGATGCTGGAAGCATATACTGTTTCTTGGATGTCTTTATGGGATATCCATTTCCCTTCATTTGGTGTCAGAGCTAAGATCCATGTTTTGCATGTGCTTACATGTGCATGTATGTGAGTTGCATGTACTTGCATATGAGTTGCATGAGATTGCATGTTACTTGTATGTGATTGCATGTTAATGCATGCGAAGATTGATGGTGTTTAAGGTTCTGGAGATTTCTTCTATTATGATTCCTTAGCTTGGCAAGCTTGAGAGAATCTATCTTGAAGGAATTGGCTAATGATTAATCCTTGTTTGAGCGAAAGCTCTGTAGTTGATCCTAGTTTTAGGAGACAACATGTAGTGTGAAGGATAGTGAAATATGGAGTATTTAGAGTTGATCATAATATTACTTGTAGTATGAAATTGATTTGGAGCTCCTGGTTAGACATTTGAATAACCTTGATGTATGGGGTGTGGTTACACTTCATGGTTGTGTGCAACAAAGTATTCATATTGTGTGTTTGAGATCAACCCCTTAGTGATACAAAGATACTTATGTTGTTGTGACTATGGTGTGTTGTGCTTGTACTGGGTGCTTGTTTTAGCTCCTAGTATTGGAAGGCACTATTTTGTAATCCCCAAATGCGTATAGGCTATGAAATTGATCATTGGATGATTTGAAGCTTCTAGAATAGCCTAGATCCTATGTATGCTTGTACATGATGGTGGTGGGCTTGGACTAAAAATGGGCTTGGAGTCCTTGAACCACTACTTTCTTGATGGATGTTTGTACTTGCATGGCTTAGATTCATGTTCGTTGGATTTGAGGGTTTAATAGATTTTCCATTAAAAATCTATGGTGATACATATTCATGATAATCCATTGTTCTGGATTAACTACTATAGTGTCTCTTTGACCTTTGGGTCTTCCAAATGAGAAGTGGATGTGGATTTACATGTGTGTTGGAAAACACAGTGGTTTTGCAATTTTTCCACTATCAAACAAAACTTGTAGTTTTTTAGATCTATAGATAACTATTTTCTGGGTCATGGTCTTTGGATGATTCTGGATGTAAGATAGTTGCAACTTTGTATGCATGCTTCATGCATGGTTTGAGGAGATATTAGATCTTCTCTGTATGGATATGTTGGTATGTGATTAGTCACTCAACATTTTTGTGGTGGATGCTTGGAGGGTTCCTAACTATGGTATTCGTGTTGTGGTGTTAGAAAATTAGATTTGTTGGTGACCTGGTGTTTGAGTCATGAAAAGATACACAATATCTTCTTTGATATCCTAGTTTGTATGTTACTAATATGGTGGTGGGTTTCCATGTTCAATGTTTTGGATGTTCAAGTTATGAAGTTTGTGGATTAGCTACCCATTCGCTGCAATGAGATAACTTAGATGTGGACTGACTATATCCATGAGATTTATTTAGAGTTGATGCATACTTCATTAGTTAACCTTGTTTGTGGTCATTTGTATATTGGTATGTGTTGCATTGGGATGAGAGGATGGTGTTGAGTACCTAGATAGTCAGTTGTGGGGACCTATAGTATATTTTTTCATGATGTCATGGATAACTTGGACAGTATTTTGTGTGAGTTGTTGTGATAATGATGGTGTGTGTCCTTGCCTTGGAGATCTTGGTGCCACTTGATATTATTGTCAGATGGAAATGCAGGTGTGTGGACCTGGAGGATCTTCATATTAGGAGATGGATTAGTCATGATGCTTGGAGAGCTTGGAATCACTATTTAGTGGAATCTTTAGTAGTGACTATGGATTCATCACTTGGTGATAGACGATCTTCTGTAGTGTTGTAGATGTTACTAGGAGGAGCTCTTAGATCCTGTTGTTGTAGAAGGGTTCTTTTACATTTACATGGACACTATTTGGAGATGTTCGTCTTCAAGAGATTGAAGATGTGTGACATATTAGAGACATTGAGGACTCTTGGAGTCTTTGGTTGGGGTGTTGGTAATGCTCTGACAGGTGATGTTGGTTAAGAGTATGCTGCTAGTATGTCATGGTAGACTCTTGATGACACATTAGAGTTTTGGAATATTACATTGCTCTTGAGACCATGGTTTGTTCACATGGAGCATATGATCTCCTTGGAGGAGATAGTGATCCTCTATTGAGAGGATAGGTTCTAGTGTTGTGCCATGATGGATTACTGATTACACATTAGAGTGTTGGCATGATACTATTTAGATCATGATGTCATGATATGTTCTTGACTGTAGTTGGAACTTTGACAATGATCTAAAAATTTCTTTGTGTTTTGAGTACATTGGTCATGTGCTTGAGAGATTCATGAGAATACAATGTTTATATTTAGATCTTAGCATGGGTTGATCAGTTGTTGGTGCTCATGGATGCATGGAGATGTGGGTGAGGTTGTATTTCTCTTGAGATGAGAGAATATGTCGAGATGAGTACTCTTGATGAGATCTCAGTAGGAAGTTCAAGGAGCTTTTCACCTAAACATGGACATGAGCTCATGATAAACCTATGAGGAGATTGCTCTTAGATGAGTCATGACGACTAGGATTTCTTGGAGAAGCATTCCCATTCCCCACTCTTGGTCTACTTGATAGTTTTTCATTTGAGAGACATAGCCCCTTGGTCCTCTCAGGTGTTATGTTAATCTTTCATAGATATGGATCTTGAACTACAGTTAGATGGTTTTGGAGGATTCATTATGATAGATGTTCAATATGGTTATCCCCTTGAGCATATGAGTTGACATTGTGATCTCATTTATGAGGATTTTAGGAGATGGTGGTGGGTTGATTTCCTAATATGGGAAATGGACTTAGTTTGGTCTTCTCTTGAGAAGCTTACATCCATATGATTACATGATGCATATGTTGTGTTTGATCTTGGAGAATGAACAAGATGGATGTTGTTGAGGATTTTCTTTTGGGGTTGTGGAGGAGATCATACTTGACACGATTGAGCATTTAGAGGTATATGTAGAAGGACATTCTACATATGTATGATGTGCAAAGTTTCTCTCTTGGGTCTTTGTTTTCTTCCTAGATGTTTGGATTCACATGATGTTGGAGTTGAGATCATATGTGGAGCTCTGGCGATCACTGGTTTGTGGCCATGTGTTGTCACTTGGTTTTGGGTGATGACATGGAGATTCCTTTTATCTCTATCCTTTTTCAGATGTGGGGAACATGGGAGAGCTTTGGAGACTTGTGTTGAGAGATGTACTTGCAACAGTTTCTTGGTTGTAGCTAGTACATGTCATTTTATGGATGGTTCTTGTTATTGCATGGATACATCCTCTATGTGGTGCTATTGGTAGACTCAGTGTGCCTTGATGTCTTTTAGACTAGACATTACTCATGTAATGGGAGTTCCTAGATGTGTTTGTCTTCGTTGATTGTTTTTGCATAGGGATCTTGTTATTGTAGATGGTGGGTTGGATATGTTGTTGGCATGAGTTTGTTGATGTTGTGTATACCTTTTGAGGTATTGTAGATTGGATGGATTAGCATTTTCTATGGGTGTTATTCTAGTCTTGTGGGTTCATCAGTTAGATGAGGGTAACCTATTTTGGTTGTTGTTCTAACTGATGGTTTATCTTGTTCTATGGAGGATTCTTCGGCTTTAGAATTGTGTTCTAGGTTTGGAGTTGGTTGAGCCTTTGTTTAGCTCATGAGCATAGTGGACTTTTGATAGTATCTTGTAGCCTTTTCTATCGGTTGGATTTGATGCTTGTGTTCTTTAGACCGATGCATTTATACCATGGCTTGTTCCTTTCCTTTGGAGGATGGGAGGAATTGTTGCATGAGATGGTGGACATCTTGGATGTTGTTGCGGGTGTCTTTTTTGGAGCACGAGAGCATTTTTTGAGATTCATGTGATTGCATGTATGGCTATGATGATGTGTTTTCATTAGTTGACTCTTAGCAGTTAAATCCTATTGATTCCTAGACTCTTGGCATGTCTTCAACAAGTGAGAGAATGTTGGGATTAAGGTGTCTCAACATTTGAGTCCTAACATTATTTTTGGGATAAATAATTATGCAAATA
This sequence comes from Sequoia sempervirens, assembly GCA_007258455.2. Taxonomy (NCBI): domain Eukaryota; kingdom Viridiplantae; phylum Streptophyta; class Pinopsida; order Cupressales; family Cupressaceae; genus Sequoia; species Sequoia sempervirens. The sequence continues at coordinate 17,196 of VDFB02338835.1, read as the reverse complement.
TTTATATATCTCAAGTTGTCAACTATAATAGTTGTCATAGTACTTTGTGGGACCCGTTAGGAAGAGATATATTACATGCAAGGTGTGGAGCTCAATGGAGTGCCACTTGTCACCTACGCACTTCATGGAAACATTTTTGCTTGTTCCTACTTCATGGAGGTGTGCCATAGTGACACTTGTCACTTGGGTGCTCATTGGGAGAGAGGAGTTTGCAAAAACTTCTTGGATTTGCATGGTAGTGACACGTTTCATGGTATTATTGAGTTAACTATGGCATATACCCACTTTTGTGAAAGTTGAAACCCTCTTTGAAAAGTCAAGATTGGAAGTTGTTATTTGCAAGGAGAGTTGTGCATGGATGCAATTTCTATTCCTAGTTGAGTCAAACTTGGAATGTGGATGCCTATATTTTTGACAGGTACTTTTTTGTATGTGCATGTTGTTGCATGTAGTGCCTTTCTTGTTGCATGTTCATGCATGGGCGTGGGTTTGAGGAAACTTCTATCTTGCGCACTGTAAACTCTATATATATAGGTGTTTTGCTAAAGGAGTTATGTAAGGAGTGTTATTCACAGGTGTTATGCTATTGAATTTTCTCCAAAAGAGCAAGATGTAATCTCCAAGTTTAGGTTGTGAGCCTGTAAGTGTATTGTAATCAGAGACACATAAAATATAATGATTGACATCGTGCATCTGATCCTAACTTACTAACATCATTTCTTCTGAAATCATCCCTCGGTCTAACCATTTAATCAAATTCCCCTATCTGATTAAATTCATCAATATTCCACTCTTAATTAAATAAACCATTTTATCTAATTAAGCTCTCTCTTGTTAATTAAATCAATCCATCTGATCTAATTATCCCTATTTAATTAAATAATCAATTTATTTGATTAAATTCTAAAGTCTATTCATTAAATTAAATAAATTAAAACATTATTTGATTTAATCTAGCACCATCTCTTTTAATTAAATAAATCAAAATCCTTATTTAATTAATCTCTTTGTCATATTCCTCTCTTATTTGATTTAAATAAATCCATAAATTTGAATCAAATAGGTCACATCATTTAACCTCTCTCATTAAATTAATTAACCCTTGATTAATTTAATCTCATCTCATGTCCCATCCTCTAGATAATGCAAGTTGCACATGAAAATAGATTTAATTCATTTATTAAATCTCTATTTTCCTCACAAGGAATCTTTTGGAATATTCTCTCAATTTGAATTCAAAAATTCCAAGTCAACATGTACATCCAACAAGGCAATAAATTCATCTTACATGTCCTTTGCCTTGAGCCAAGTGGCATTTATTGCATTTTCCCTTCCCTCTTGCATGTCATTTCAACAAATTTGAAATTCAAAATTATGCATTTATTGGCACAAACCCCAAATCTTGCACATCCTTCACCCATTCATAGCTTGACAAGTGGCATCATTGCCATTGGATGAATGTTAGTCCCACATTGCTCAAATTTGGACATTCATCCATCAATTCATCTATAAATAAAGAGCTCATGTATCCTCATTTGATCATCCACAATCTAGGCAAAGTTACCATGCTCAAATATCTCTTGAAATTCATCCATTATCATTGAGTCATAGTTAGGTTTTTGCAGATTTTAGCTTGGAGCATTCTTCAACACCATCAAAGTGGATCAATCATCTTCAACATATCAAGCTTGCATCTTAGGGATTGGGAAAGGGCCAATTTTCACATCAAATTGGCACCAATTCCCCCATGGGATCATGTGTTTGCTTTTCTAATTAGGATTTAATCTTTGTTTTGTCATTTTCATTGTGTTCTTCACTATTTTCTTCCTAATTTGAATATTGTAAATGGATTTCATGGGAATCCTTGTTTGGCTTTTAATTCCTTGTTTAACTTGTTTACTCATGTTGTTTTGCAGTACCAAGGTTAGGGTTTACAGTAACCATGTTTTTATGAATATATACATTGGTTCAAGCCTACATGAGCATAGACTTTGTAATTGTATTGTAACTTGTTTTGTTGTTGATAATACAATTGATCTATGTTGTTAGAGTGTGCAGTTTTTTAGCCAAAAGGGTTTTCCCCACATATATCTATGTTCTTTCTCTTCTATCTATTCATTTGTTCTTTAAATGTTAATTTACATGTCGTTATGTTTTTGAAATGTTAATGGATCTAAAAACTACATTCCTTTCCTCTAAGGGTTAATGAGATGGGAAATTAAACTATGTTGGTTTCCGCTTTAGGACATAGTTGTATAAGCTTGTATCACGAAAAACATAAGATACTAGAGGCATATAATAGTTTTCGGATGGCTTTCTGGGATATCCATTTCCCTTCACATCTTATCATTATCAAGATAAATCAAATAGAACTAGGGTGCATTCTATTTCTGCTCAATCTAGGAGGATGAAGATTGTTTGAGGTATACATTTAATTACTTGCTTTATCCTATGTTGTTTTGCTATAATAATTTTTCCATGTCTTCATTAATGATCTAGTAAATGATAAAATAATCGTAGACACCTAAATTACTCCACCTAACCATAATGATCATCATGTTAATTCCTAATAATTAATTACATCCATTTGACATAGTATTAATTAATCATTGATTACTAATCACATTCATCATTTATTAATCATTATTAATCTATTATTTATTATTTATTAATCATTTATCCATTTATCACATCATTATTAATTTATTATTTATCAATAATCTCCATTTATCCATTTAATTAAATAACATTTTATTATTTAATTAAATATGAATTAATTATCCATTTTTAAATAAATTTCATTTTCATCTCTTTAGTCAACTATTCCTTTTTTGATTAGTTAACTCAACTTCATTTTAGAATCCCAATCTTCCATCACCAGTCAACTCCATTTTTGTTTAGAAACTCAATCTTCATTCTTTAGTCAACTCAATCTTTGATTAGAAACTTCAAGTGCAAAATTATCCATCAATTAAATCAAATAATTTATTATTATCTCTTCATGAATTGAAATGAAAATTTTATATTTATCAATTGAGTTGACTCCACAATTAGTTTGATTTACTGGAGTCTTTATTCTTATCCTCATTTTTATTTGATTTTTCCTCAAAAATTTCTATCAACTTTCACATCTCACGTCTTATGCAAATCAACTTTCTTGAAATCCAAAATCAATCAATCATCGATCAAGTCTAGTGTTATGCTGTTGAGATTTGCATCCACATCTACGCAAGGCAAATCAACATCATTTTATTTGAGGTTTGTAGTGGGAGTGGTAAAGTATAAGTTTAATTGATTTTAGTTTATATTTTCAATTTCTTTTAATTTTTAGTTTTTGATTTCATTGTATACACTAATAATAACAGATAGAATCATTTTAGCACTTACAAATATCAATATATAGCTTAGAAATAACTATTGTTATTCCTTCCCTTTCAAGAAATTCTTCCAATGGAAGAGTTTTGTTCATTGGAAGCATTTCTTGGAAGTCCAGAACAACTCGTAATTCCTATGAATATTGACAACAAAAATTCCAAGCATTCATAATGTGTGTCTCTATGGAAAATCTAGTTCAAGTTGAATTAAAATATGAGTATTGATAGTCTCCTTATAGATAATTTGTGTATTGACAATAATAGCTACATCCCTCACAAATTTCAAAGAATGAGCCAAATCCATGGAAAATGAGGAATTAAAAGCTCCTACAAGATCCCACTCATCAAGAGAAAATCGATTGAACATATTGGATCTCTAGCCAAAGATGTTGGGGATCAGAGACAACAATAATTTATAGTACATGGTGGAGAGGTCTTGAATTTTTTAGGAAACATTCAAAGTTTTTGTATTGGAGGAGTGGTCTACTCTGAAAGTTGCATTGCTTGTATTAAATGTACACATTCTTTAATTTGGTCCCTCCACTAACAATGAATTTTTAGATTATTATGTACATGAACTCTCACTTCCACTTCTCTAAAATACCTCTCAACATAATAATGTCATTTAATAATTTGAGATCCCATAGAGTTCAATTAGGATTAGGGTCACAATTATAATTTAATTATGGTTAGAGTTCAATTAGACTTAGGATTCAATTAGGGTTAGCGCTAGGGTTAGGGATCATATAAGGTTATAAATTACAATTTATAAATATTCTAAAATATTTATAATATAAAATTATGTTTAAATAATTAAATTTAATAAATTAGGATTTTTTATAAATTTTTCATTATAATAAAAAAATGGTGAAATTAGAGTAGTCTTAAAGGCTAGAAGGCGAGAGAGGGTAGAAGAGGCATGATACACCAGAGGTGGGTACCGACATCGCGGGAATAATAGGCACGTGGGCGCATACTCGAAGAAAGGAAAAATGGAGCGAGGAATTGGAGCAAACGGTTCCTTTTGAAGAATTCAGGGAAAGAATCAACAATGGATGGTCGGCATACGAAAAAATAGAACGGATTCCAGGAACAAAAATGGATAGGCCCCAATGGGTACTGGAGAGTGGTATTTGGGTGGATAAATTCCATCCTTACTATCAAACCAAGTACCAACCGGAAGTTAGATATAAGTGAAGGAGGAATTGTGCATGGCAAGGACAAGGGCCTCCATGGGTGAGACCTAACCGTTTTGCTAAGGTGAATGCTAACTAGGGAGGAAATCAGGGATTCAACAGCGATGGCAGGAAAAATTTCAAAAGACCGAATGGGTGGTTCGGGAAAAAGCTAGGGGAGTAGAGGGACACACAACCATAACCGTGCTAAGAAGACCAGTAAAAGGTCGTACCACCAAGCCTTTAGCAGAAATTGGATCGTTAACCGCTAAGCGGATATATAAACTCACCTGAATACCGATTCCTCCTTGCAGTAAAATAACAAAACTTTCAAAAGAACCACGGAGAATCTCTAAAGAAAATCCCAATGCCTGCCAATGGGGTGAAAATACAAGTGCAGGATAGCACGGGAAGCAATCGGTGTACAAAACCCAGGCAGAGGGTGCTAGAAGTGAAAGCATTGGAGAATAATTGGTTCTTGTTAAAATTCCCTGATCAAAAGAGGAGGACTAGGGCCTTAGAAACATGGCCTTATTTCTTGGACAATGGTCAATTGCACCCTATAAAATGGTGACCGAATTTTGATCCAAGAGAAACATGGATTGAGGAGAGCATAGTGTGGCTGAGACTATACAATCTTCCCTCGAGAGTACTAGATGGAAGAAACCCTAAAGGAGATAGGTAGAAGATAGGAAAACTACAGAGTGTAGATAACATTCAAGAGGATCTGGAAAAAGGGTCCTACTTTCGCATTTGCGTATCAAAGACGCAGGGTATGGTATTGCCAAAGGTGGTGGATCTCATTTCCGAGGTGGGTTCCTGGAGACAGGAAGTGAGTAGGGAAGATAGCCTACAAATCTGCTCTAAGTGTAAATCACTGGAGCATGGAAAGAAGTGTATGGAACAAGGTGAGGCCAGCAATACCATCCCATATAAATGGGAGAAAGAGCCGAAAAAGGAGAAGGAAATCAACTTGGGGAAAAGGCCACCAATCGAATATTGGGAAAAGGAACTGATAGAGTCAATAAGACCACCAAAACCAGAAACTAAGGAAGTAGAGTTGGGGGGAATAAACTCAATGAGTCCACAGGAAGGGGAGAGTCAAAAAATCTACGGGCCAGTTCAATATGATTGGCCTTTCTCCCCAGGTTCGGATCCCCAGCTTGAAGAAGGCTTTCCCCACCTCACAGACATCAGGATAGAGAATCATTCGTTGGAAATCTCAAAAAGGAGGTGGACTAATCTGGAGCCAGAGGATCAAGAAGCAACACAAATGAAGGAACTCACCAGTTACAAGGATCTAGAAGAAGGGATGGAGGAAGGTCAGGATCAAGGTAGTATGGAATCTGAAACAGACTGTGATGAGAGCTTTGAGGAATACCAGGAGGGCATACTGGCCGAGAGAGGAATTGAACAATTCCCCTCGGTAAGGAAAACGCCAAAGATTAAGTCTGCCAGTCAAAGAGGGCGCAAACCCAACAAAGAAAAACTTAAAGTGGCAAGATCAACCAAAGGCCAAACGATCCTTCGAAACGGGAAGGGGCTTCCCCTTCTCGGGGAGCAATGAGAATCACAAGCTGGAATGCTAGGGGCTTGAAAGCCCCTAGCAAGTGGCGCCACTTTAGGCGCCAAGTAGACAACAGTAAGCCAGATGTTTTGCTGATTCAGGAGACAAAATGGAGTAGGGAGGAGCAAGAGAAGCGCATGAAGTTTTGGAAAGGATGGGGAGGGATTTTTAAAGAGTCAATTGGGGCTTCCGATGGATTGGGGATAGTGTGGAACCCAGCCATGGTGTGTTGCAAAATCGTAGAAGAGAATCAGAACTGGCTGATGGTCTCAGTAAGGATTTACCAAGGGAATACAAAATTCAGATTAATCAACGTATATGGCCCTATAGCCCCAGCGGATAAGAGGAATCTTTGGGCAGCAATCTCGACTTCCCTAGAACAGATAAAAGATGAAAAAATCATAATCGGTGGGGATTTCAATGCCACCTTGAATAACTCAGAGAAGCAGGGAGGGATGAGAAGTCCAGTAAGATCTCAAATGGACTTCCAAGACTTTGTGGATAAGAATATGTTATGGGAGATACCAACAAAAAATGGAGTATACACTTGGACAAACAGAAGAACTGGCCATACGGGAATAGCAGAGAAATTGGACAGATTCTTGGTGGTTGGGGACTGGAACCAGGGGGTGAACATGTTGGAAGCCTCTATTTTGCCATGGAGCGGATCTGACCATTTTCCGATCCAACTTGTAATTCAACCGGATATTTTCAAAGGTGGTTCACCCTTTCGATTTGAAAAGATGTGGATGTGAGACTCAAATTTACTAGAGCAGATCTTAGTATGGTGGAAAGAAGTTTGGATTGGTAATCACTCACACCTATTCTCCTTCCAGAGGAAACTTTCCCATATCAAAGCTAAACTACGAGTTTGGAATAAGGAACAATTCAAAAACATTTTTGAAGAAAGTGACAAAATAGAGAGAGAGCTCAGGACCTTAAATGAGAAAGTAATTGAAAAAGGTATGGGGCAGGAAGAATTCCTTAAGGAAAAGGAATTGTTAGGCGCTCAATCTGAGACAAGAATGGAATGCTACTGGAAGCAGAAATCCAGGGAATTGTGGCTCCAAGAAGGTGACAAAAATATGAATTTTTTCCACAATTCAACCCTAGTCAAAAGAAATACAAGCAGGATCACGGAGTTGGTCAAAGATGATGGGTCTCTCGCCAGATCTGTGCAGGAGATCAACCAGGAGGCAATTAGGTACTTTGAGTCTTTGTTTAAGAAGGAAGATCAAATGGAAGGGAGTCCCAAGGAGGAGTTCATAAGAGGTATTCCAAACTCGATCTCAGAGGCAGAGAACAAAGAACTCACTAAACCAATCTATATGGAAGAAGTTAAGAAAGCAACCTTCCAACTGGGAGCAAATAAATCACCAAGGCCGGATGGCTTCCCGGCCTTTTTCTATCAGACTTGTTGGGAAATAGTCAAGGAAGACCTAGTCAAAGCAGAATCAAGAAGAAAAACAACAATGTTAGGGGCAATTAATCATACCTTCATTGCACTCATTCCAAAAAAGAAAGAGGCAAAATGCATGGGGGACTTCAGGCCAATCTCCCTTTGTAATACAGTATATAAAATAATAATGAAGGTTATCGCCAACAAGCTTAAGTTGGTAATTGACAAAATCATATCGGAAGAGCAAAGCGGATTCATTCCGGGGAGGTCAATTATAGAAGGCATAATAGTGGCACATGAGACAATCCACACGGCAAGAAAGCTAAGACTGCCAAGTATGATCCTCAAATTAGATATTCTAAAGGCTTACGATCGGGTGGACAGACAGTTTCTGTTAGATGTGTTGAGTGGGTTTGGTTTTGATAGGAAGTTAGTGGATTGGATTATAAGTTGCATAATTGCACCAAGATTCTCAATTCTGATAAATGGGGTAGCCCAAGGTTTCATAGACTCCTCTCGGGGGCTAAGGCAAGGGGATTCGTTATCCCCATTTCTCTTCATCATGATGGCAGAAGCCCTTGGTAGGAAAATTGGACAATCCAGGTTGGAGGGTTCATGGAAGGGAATTGAGTCTACACCAGGGGTGGGTGCAAGCACACATCAACAATTCGTGGATGATATCATCCTTTTCGGCTTAGCCTCAAGAGTGGAAGCAAGGAAGATAAAGAAGGTGTTGGATGATTACAGTAGGGCTTCAGGACAGGCCATCAATTGGAGAAAATCAGAAGTCTTCTTCCTTAATACCCAACCTAGCCTACAACGAGACCTTACAAGGATCCTAGGTGTAAGACCAGCCAGCCTCCCTGGGAGATTCCTAGGGATGCCTCTTTTTGCTGGGGCCAATCGTGTTGGCTTCTGGGATAGGCTAGTTGGGAACTGCAAAAAGAGGATGGAATTATTGAAGGGCAAATGGCTAACTTTAGCAAGAAGGCTACTCATGGTAAAAATTGTTCTGGCAGCCATCCCAGTATATTCTATGTCATGCCTAAAAATTCTTGAGGGTATCGTGGAACAACTCAACCAAATTATGAGGAAATTCTTTTAAAAATTACTAAGGGTATCGTGGAACAACTCAACCAAATTATGAGGAAATTATTTTGGAATGGACTAGAGGAAACAAACAGGGTTCCCCTATTGGCATGGGATAAGGTATGCAAACCATAGGCCTTGGGTGGGGCAGGAATAAGACAGCTGAAGGAAATGAATCAGGCAATGGGGGCTAAATTGGCATGGAAAATGTACACCAGCAATCAGAAATGGGTGAGAATCTTGAGGAGGAAATACCTCAATTCAAATGATCTGGTGTGCATAGTAAGGACACTCAACCCACCAAGAGGCTCGGCAATCTGGAACTTCATCTGTGAAAGTAGGGATATCATCTGCAAGTATGTTACATGGGAAGTTCACAATGGTAGGAGTGCTTTATTATGGGAAGATTCATGGGATGGGCACCCTAAACTAGGTAGTATGTTGGGCCTGGCAGCAATCAAGGCAGAAACAATTAGGGTTTGGGGCCCGAAAGTGTGTGACTATGGGGGAAGAGTATGGAACAATGGAATTATACAATGGAGTTGGAAAAATTTAGATGTGATCAATGCCCTTGAGGATCAAAAGAAGGCCTTGGAGATGATCTTGAAGGCCGGGAATATCCCCGTCAGTGAAGGGGAGGATGTGTTGAGATGGAGTGCCTTAGTAGATGGTGCATATAAAGTAAAGATTAGGTATAAACTCAAGGAAAGGCGGGAGGAAGGAAAGATCTGGCCAAATGCACTCCTTTGGGGGGAAAATGTCTTGCCGAAAGTTGGGATGTTTACATGGTTAGCCACACAGGGGAGGATACTAACACATGACAGATTAATTAAGTTGGGTTTCAGGGGCCCAAGCAGATGTATAATGTGTAAACAGCAGGCGGAAATGGCATCACACCTTTTTCTCTCGTGTCCCTATGCTGAATATTGCTAGAAATATATGCTTGGGCTTCTTAGTTACCTGACCTTGCTATCGTCAAACCTTTGGGATTGGCTTTCCACATGGCCAAGGAAGCTTCATAATGGAATCTTCAGTAGCATCTGGAAAATAGTGTCATCCATGATATGTTGGGAAATATGGAAGGAAAGAACAGGCGTGTCTTCCAAGAGCAATCAATGAGTAGGGAAGCACTTGCAAGGCACCTAGTTAAGGCGGTGGTAGAGTTGGTAAACAGTGCAGCTAAAAAGATTACCTTCCCAAAAAATGTGTTCTCTAACAAGGATATTGAGCTTACTAATAAACTCAATGGTATGTACAACCCTCCCATTGTTGGAGCTTTAGAAGCATTACAGAAGAATGAGCTCCGAAAAAGAACATTATGGCAGAAACCGCTACTTGGCTAGATTAAAGTGAATTTCAATGGCGCCTCTACTGGTAATCCTGGAGCGGCTGGCATAGGATGTGTGGCAAGAGACTCTGAAGGAAGGGAAATAGCACAGCAGGTAGAGTACATCAGCTAGGCTACAAACGACATGGCAGAATTCAGGGCAGCTCTGAGTAGATTGGAATTGGGGAAAAGCATCCAGGCTTCAAAGCTGCACCTGGAAGGGGATTCGTTAGTCACAGTGAATTCCATCAGAAACAACTTCACCCCAAACTAGTTATTGCATCGTTGGTTGCCCCCAATATGGACCCTCATCTCATCTTTCGAGGAGTTCCAAGTCAGCCATGTGTACCATGAAGGTATTACAGTGGCGGATAGTTTGGAAAAAGGAGCGGTGGCAGAGGGTAGATCAAGATAGGCTGGTGGGTCTACTTTGTGGACAAGTTAAGTAGTAAATTCTGCCTGTTGTTGGGTCAATATGGTGATTTGAAGGTGGAAATGGTGTCGAAAGGCTAATAAACTCTGTAAATTTTTACTAATAATATATGGTGCTGGCCTTTCAAGCTATTAACTACCAAAAATATATTATTAAAAATACATAAATATAAGGCTTCTAGAACATTACTTTTACTTTTTGAATTTTTAAGATTTTAATAATTACAAACAATAAATTATTAATAATTAATATTATTAAAAATAAATAAATAAAACTTTTTTAATTTTAATTTTTAAAAATAAGTTTATTAATTATTAAAAATAAATAAATAAAACTTTTCAATTTCATTTTTTTTAAAATAAATCTATTTAATAATTGATAATAATAAAAATTAGTTTTTAAAAAGGTGAATAATAATAAAATAATCAAAATAAAAATTAATTACACAAATAGCAATTATTAATTAAAATTAATTTTAAATAACAATTTAATTAAAATTATTATATAATAATCAATAATAAATATTGATTGTGTGACCATTACAATTGAGTTTCTAATTGGATATAACATAATAGACACTAAAACTAATTGAAAGATTGTTATGAGGGTAGTAAAAAACACAAACTAATCAACAATCAATAATTATTATAAATAAAAATAATAAAAAATTAGTAATTAAAATCAATTTTAAATAACAATTCTAATTAAAATTATTAAATAATAATCAATAATAAATTATTGATTGTTAATTATTTAAAATTAAAATTGTTGAATAAATTAAAAACAATTCGATTTCGATAACATATCTATAATTTATTAGAAATTGATCATTTTGGATTTTGACAAACTTGACACACAAATGACAATTTGATGATTAAATCAAGTTATTACAATTGAGTTTCTTAATTGAATATAACATAATAGACACTAAAACTAATTGAAAGATTGTTATGAGGGTAGTAATGCAACATTTCAGAGTGCATCTATGAGATCACAACTCTTTGAGGCATTGTGTCAAATAGGCAAGACATTAAAAGAGTTTTCTAATTATAAAAAAATATGCATCTAATATAAAAAATACAAAGAATGGAAGCAATACTTGCAACATATAAATTGTTCTGTAGTAGCCACTTTAAAGAATCATGTTACCCTCTACCTTATAAATTTGTTAGTAAACAAAGCTAAGAAAATGCTATAAATAAGATAATAAATTGACTATTAGCATATACCAATTTTCATAAAGCTATAGATCTCTTCCATTTCAAAACACACAAAACAATATTGGGTAGATAGTCAATCATCTTTAATTTCTATAGTGAATAATTTCTCCCCATAGGAATTAGGTAGAGTATATAAAGTAAACCAATGAACACACAACCCTTATTTTGAAGTAGTTTGGTTTGTGCTCCTTTCTCTCCTTAATCTTGTCTAATTATTTTGAAGAGACCAAGGGTCATAACTAAACTATAGTTCATTCAACCCATTGAATGGCTTAGTTGATGAGGTTTGACAAAAGCAATTTGATGAAGTGATTGTTGTGTTTAACATCATGCATGTGGAATGAAGTGTGGTGGCAATAACCTACCTATAGTTGAATCAAACATTATTTTTTTAGAATTTTAGAAGGCTTAATATTAGAAAGATAGGTGTTATTTTTAGACTTTTTACATGGGCTTCCTAGTCACCCATTTGTTATAAATTTGCCTATACAACTAAAATTCCCCTTATGAAGTATGTAGTGAAGATTATATTTCATAAATGAAGAATGCATCTTGTTGAAGTATCCATTTGTAAAATAGACCAAAAATCATGAATTACTAAAAACCTTCATGGCCCAAGCAAGGACTCAACCATATCCTTATATCCTTACCTACCACCTAGATACTTTGAGCTATCTACTCTTATTGACCTAGCATATATTTTTATTTGTAGTTGTCTTATATTTAGGTGGTGAAGAGATTTATTTGTGCAAACTAAAGAGAGGGTTAGTAGTCATTACACACTATATGGTATAAACTATAGAGAATAAAGATGAAAATACAAGAAAAATAAATGTAGTTCACAATTAGTTATTTCCACCATACATTGATTTCCACATAGTTGTAAATTTTGTTTCATGTTAGATATGCCCACAACAATAAAATTAGGTGATACTACTAATGTAGTTTTAACCACAACATTTGAAAATATTGTGAACCTTGTTCTCTTCAAAACAATCAAACAAGATTAGGTGTAGCTATATATGTGGGATAAAAATCAAATACATCACTTTTTTGGCAACAAATATAGTGTGCCCCCATATTTGTTGGGTGGGAGAAGGGGATTATAAAATGTGTAAAGGGTTGCACAAAATGTACTACTACTTCATGTTTCATGTTAGATATATTTGTATTTGTAGTTATCTCATATTTAAATGGTGAAGATATTTATTTGTGCAAACTAAAGAGAAGGTTAGTAGAAATAGCATATTATATGGTATAACCTATAGAGAACAAAGATGAAAAAAAAAAAAAATAAATGTAGTTCATGATTAGTTATTTCTACCATATATTGATTCCCATAGAGTTTTAGATTTGTTTCATATTAGATATGCCCACAACAATAGAAGTAGATGATACTACTAAGGTAGTTGTAACCACAACATTTGAAAAAAAACCCTCTATTCATTATGCTTTGATGGATGTCCATACCCCATTCCAAAGTTCTGATATTGACACAACCAACATGGATGTTAACGAAGGTTATGAAATTTAGCTTTGTACTTGCCAATTGTATTTTCTTGAAGGAATTGTTGTATGGTATTAGATGTTAGATTAAACTCTTTAATCAAAATCCAACTAAAGTGGATAAGGAACATTTAAGTATCAAATAAATCTCTTCATCACTTAAGTATAAGATAGCTACAAATGCCAATATATGCCAAGTTAATAAGAGTAGATAGCTCAAAGTATCTAGGTGGTAGGTGTGGATAAAAGGATATGGTTGAGTCCTTGGTTAGGCCATGAAGGTTTTTAGTAATTCATGATTTTGGGTCTATTTTACAAATGGATACTTTCAACAAGATGTGCTCTTCATTTGTGAAATATGATCTTTACTACATGCTTTATAAGTGGGGAATTTTAGTAGTATAAACAATTTATAATAAATGGGTGGCCGTAGGAAGCTCAAGCAAAATTCTAAAAATAACCCTTGTCTTTCTAATATCAAGCCTTAAAAGAAATCATTCTAAAAGTTTAGTGTATGATTCAACTATAGGTAGGCTATTGCCATCACACTTCATTCCACATGCATGATGTTAAATGTAACAAACACTTCACTTCTTTTGTCAAGCCTCATTAACCAAGCTAGTCAATGGGTTGAATGACTACAATTTATTAATAACCCGATCTCTTCAAAATAGTCAAACAAGATGACAAAGAGAAAGGAGCACAAACAAAACTACTTCAAAATAAGGATCATTCACATTCATTTGTTTGTTTTACATACTCTACTTAATTCCTATGGCAAAAATTATTCACTATCTATTTCTAATAAAATCATAGATCAATTTTTATGAGTTCACTTTCTAATAAAATCATAAATCATATTGTCAAAATTTAGAATATTAAATTGTGAGTTGTTTGTAATTTATTCATAATTTTAATAATCAATAATTATTGTTATTATTGATTATTATTTAATAATTTAAATTAATATTGACATTTAAAATTGATTTTTAATTAATAATTTATTATTATTTGTTAATTAAATTTTTGATTTATAATAATTATTGATTGTTGATTACTTTTTTATTGCTTATTTAAACTAATCTTTATTAAATATCAATTATAAATAATTTATTTTTAAAATTTAGAATTTTTTTTTAAATAATACTAATTATTAATAAAAATTAAATATATATATATTTTTTAAATATTAATAATATTAATTATTAATAATTTGTGGCTCTCGAAATTGATATCACAAAAAATGAAAGACTATTTTTAAATATAACAAAACTGTTTTTAATAATTTTTAATCCTTGTTTTATACATTATTTCATGGAAGAACTCAGATTTTCTAATCCCCTTATCCCTTGTATTTTCTCGCGCAAGGCATGTGGGATTAAAAAGTTAAATACACACTCTTCCGGGCAGCAGGTAGACGCGAACGGAAAGGGGAACGGGAACGGCGAATGCAAATACGGAAACAGGAAAGGTGATGGGAAATGTGTAGTTATTGTATATCATTACCATCATTTTGTGGAATTTTCACTAGGTTTCCATTGTATGGAATTTGTGGGTCATTACCTTCTACTAGATTATTAGTGGCCACGGGGACTCTTGGTTCTACCAAATTGTAGATCTTTGGTTATTACATATCCCTATATGACTACTTTCAACACTTGCTTCTCTTTGTTGACTTAGCTGAAATATGGAAGGAAGCTTGATTATGTGAAGGACGCGGTTATTGGCCATGTAGGGGAAACCGATTTGTGACTGTGATGCAGTTTGTTGCCCTCATCGTTCTTGCTACCATTGCCATTGATCCTCCACTTTTAATCGCCACCTCAGCACTGTCATTTTGCACAGATTCTGTGATGGATTTTTCATTAACCGAGAAATGTTGTTGTTATCTATTCTTGCTTCTTGTTTTAACTGAAAAATTTGCAATCTATGGATTCCATGTAAACCATTAGTTTGATGGCCATTAGCCAGAACAAACTCATTCTATTTACACTACTTCGTTGCGATATTTGTTATCATCGTGACCTTTATAAATATGGTTTTGTAGTAACAATAGGAACAAAGATTATTGTAAAGCAAATTCGTGTAAGCAAGTTTCTGTGCATAAACATTTGTATGGAGTTGTATTATTTTTTATAAATAAAAACTTTCTCATGATCGAAGCAATATAGAAGGTATTTGTGTTCTATCACCGGATGTGATGGGAGGCAGGCCCTCCTTCGAATGTCTGGTGATTTTTGTTTATTAGCAGTGTGTTTATTTCCATTATTTCTATGTTATTTATAAGCGTGGTTTATTGTTTTATTACCTGTAAATTGGTTATGAATCATGAGAATATTCTCTAGAATGAATGTTTATGTTGTATATTGCTTTATGATTTCCATATTAGTTTGCTTTGGGCTATGAGTCTAATTTCTATTGTTGTTGTTGTTGCTAGGAAGTAGCCCAGTTCCTATCGTTGGAGTTTTTTTTGTTGTTGTAGGTTTATTTTCATAGCTGCATGTCATCCTTGCTTAGCTCACTATCGTCATCCCTTTCGCAGATAGCCACAATACCTTTCACAAGTCTACGATCCTCGGATGGACATTTTAGGAACAAATTGAGGAAGTTAATGTAAAACTTTTATAGCAATTTGATCCCAAGTCTCAATCCACAACTTTGTACATCATTTTGGAGTTGTTTCCGGGGAGAGGTGTTAAAGGCTTGAAATCATAATGGGCTAAGTTAGGACCATTGTGCCTTGGTGAAGATCTATGCAACTGTTGACCTTGTTTAGATGATTAACCTTGGTTTGCTTTGTTTTAAATCATATAGATGCATTGTTAGATTTTGTAGGTAGATCTTAGAATATAGTTTACCATTTATATATTATCACTAGTTGTGAGTCATTGATAAGAAAGAAGTAATATTGAAGAAAAAACACAAAAATGTCAAAAATGTTGCATTTTCAAGGGAGTTCAAACATATCAGATTTGGGAGAAAAATGCTTCAAAAATGAAGAATCCAAACGCCATGCAAGATGGAAAATGTGCTTGGCGGCGAGGGCATTTCCCCTTGACCCCACCCTATATCGCAACAGGGAGAGCACCCAGGGCGTTGCCCCGAGATCTCACAAGGGGTGTTGCCCCTTGAACCCACTTCGGGCTATAGCCCCCAGACTCCTGCTTTCAAATTTAAAAATAAAAGAAGAAATTGGTGGGGAAATTGCGTCAACCCAAGGTGATGTTTTAATATCCCCTCTTCCTCATGAATGCAACTTAGAATATCTTGATCTTCCATCACCATTTTCAAAATCATTTACAAGTATTATTCCTATAGATGAGAAGGAACACATAATTGACAAATTTTTAGGACAATGGATTTTTAAAAATGGATCATTTGATGAAGTTTTGACCACTTTTTGTTCTCTTTGTTGCAAGGAAGAAGATAAGTGCACATGCCACATTGATCAAGAGGACACAATGAAGGAGATAGACATTGTAAGCAAGCCTCAACAAAACAATTATAAATATGCACAAGTCTTCTTTGTAACTCAAGAACCACTTCATACATCAAGTACGAAAGACTAACGTATGGTTAATGATTTTGAAATGTCTTATGATTCAATCGAATTAAAAAGACAATATGTCTCTTCAAAAAATATTTCTTCACCTAATATATATGATGAATGGAATAATGAAAGCTCACAACAACCACTATACCCATCACTATCATCTCCATCTTATCCATACTCACTATTACCACCCACTCTATATCCACAACAATCCTTACCATTTTCATTGCCCCATTCATATCATATACAATCCACTTCACAATATCCACCAAAGGCAACCATGATGCCTATTGAAATATTGCATAATAAGGTGGTTGAAACTCCATATAATAATTCATATTCAATTATCCCTTTACATTCTGATAATGTGCTTGGAATTGGTGAATTACAATTGAAATGCATTAATGCAAGTGAGGGATGTGATTTTGGTTTAATTAAATTAGAAGAACAATATTATCAATTGAATGATATTTACATTAGTTCTTCTTATTTACTTGGAAAACCACAACCTTTAACGTACATTCACACATATAAAGAAGCACTTCAATTTGAG
>VDFB02338834.1:0-20482 GCA_007258455.2 Sequoia sempervirens | reverse complement strand
GCAACTCATGGAATTCGCATTCCATGAGTTGCCGTCCCTTTGAGGCATTCAGTCCACAGTTCATTGCGGTGGACTGTGGAACGAATGCCTCAAAGGGACGACAGCTCATGGAATGCGATTCCATGAGCTACCGTCCCTTTGAGGCATTTGTTCCACTTCCAACTTCCACGCCAGAGAAACCCTTGCCCATATCGGGCATTTTGAAATTTGAAATGAAAAAAATAAATAAAAATAAAAAACAGTAAAAACTAAAAACGAAAATGAAAACCTAATTCGAAAATACCTAGGCTGAATCTTCAATCCACGCACAGCTTGAACAATGCACTTGAAAGTTTAAACTTTGAGCTCTGCTTCTCAACTTCTAAGTTTTGAGTTCTCCCTTCTCAAACTCTCACGCGAGATGCACAGTCGCAGGGCACACACGGACAGGTGAAGAAATGAAATGAAACAAAAAAATTTAATTTAGACTTGACTTTAGAGTCTAAGTCTTAAAATTTTAATAATATAATATATTATATTTTAATTTATAATAACCAATAAACTAATCATATTAAAATTTTAAACTTTAAATTTGATTGTTTAACCATGATAAAGCTTTGTTTTTTCACTTTTTTTAAAAAAATCATTATTTTAAAAGGGGGACTTGGGAAACTTGGAGACGCCCAGAAGACTCCGAGACGCGAAGAAGTCCCCCTCTGAAGGAAACGTTCAAGGGATGACGGGGGGATGGGGAGACGGCGGGGGGACGTTTCCCTGACGTCCCCGCGTCTCGGAAACGTCCCCGTCTCCAAGACGGCTTGTTTTTTGAGGGGGACGCGTCCCCGTGGAACTATGGGGTGAGCTCAATCTCTTCTGAATCCAATCAGCTTCGCAATAGGTGTCTTCGTCCAAGCATTAGACTGGTCAATCTCCGACAAATCCAGATCAAAGCTGAAGGTACAAAATGAAGATTCAAGTCTGAAGATGAAATCAAGCAGAAAATATTCTAAGTCTGGAGCAAGTGGGTGCCCCTGAAGGAGAAAGGCGCCCAAGATTTTGAGGGCTTAAACAAATGAATTTTCCAGTCAAGCCTCCAACATGACTTCGTCAAATTTGATCAGGCTTTCCAACAAGATCTCCAACACGTCAAACGGAGTTGGCAATTGTCAGATGCAGCAGGTAGAACAGAGGTCCCGACAAGAGCCAAAGCCAAGAGCAAGAAGAAAACACAATAAAATTGACTAACTCTGATCAAGTTGGGTGCCCCAGCTTGCCAGGGGCGCCCAAGCTTTTGGTGCCTTAAATTCAACTTTCTAAAAGAGTGATCTACAGAAGACCCCTATTGGAATCTTCTCAGCTTCGACGAGCCCAGCCATCAGTTAATCCGACGCCTGGATCTCCAGATTCGACAGGATCATCTGCAGAAGAGGAGTTAATGAAGAAAAAAAGAAAATTTTCTAAGTATGGTCAAGTTGGGCGCCCCTGGAGAGAAAGGGCGCCCAAGGTTTTGGAGCTCTAGATGGTAAAATTTGCAGATACAGCATCTAAGATCAGCTTGTCAATTTCAGTCAAGCTATCCAATGAAGTTGTCAGCCAGTCAGTCGGATCAGTGTAGCCCCCAAAATCAAGATTTCATCAGAAGATCAGAAGGAAAAGGAAGAACTTGAAAATCATAAAAATGGCTAACTTTGGACAAAATGGGGGCCCCTGGAGGAAATAGGCTCCCATGAATTTGAAAGTCAAAACAAGGATTTTCGCCAGAGACACCTCCAAAACAATCTTTTTAGAAATAGTCAGGCTACGCGACGAAATCATCCAGCACGCCCGTCGGATCAATCTGGAAGCCAGAGATCGAGGTCAAAGTAGGGTGTCAAAATTGTGAGAAATTGAAAAACTCCAAAAAGTGGCCAAGTCTGGAGGAAGTTGGTGCCTCTAGCCAAGCAAGGCGCCCAAGTTTGCTTGCCTTAACCAAATTTTCAAGATTTTAAAAGTTGAATGAGGAAAGATGAATGTCCAAATTCATTGAATAAGCTTATTTTAGGGTTTTGAGGATTAAAGCAAAAGAAAGCAAACCTATTTCAAACCCTAAGTCTATTTAAGACATCTCTTTCATTCAAAACTCATCATTATTGCAGGTGACGTCCCAAGGAGAAGAGTGGAGCAGCAACTTTGAAGTTCTTATTTTCAGGATTCAAAGCTTCAACTTGCTGATTTTCAGAAATTCTTCATCAAATTTTCAGACCAGCAATATAAGACCTTGCTTTTTCTTTGCTTTTTTTCATCCAAAAGATCAAATTTTTCAAGGAGAAGATCAAAGACTTCAAATTTCAGCCTTCTGAGTCTGCTCAACTCATTCTTCTGAAGAATTTTTCAAGAAATTCATCAAGTTGCAGCAGCTGTTTTTTATTTGCATGTCAATGAAATCCTCAGTATATTCAAATTTTGATCATCTGGGTCCTCTCAAATCAGTCTTCTGAAGAAAACCCATATCACAGCTTTTTTTCAAGCAAATTTCAAATATTAGGGTTTGTTGCTTTTTCGATCAACCCTCAATGTTTTTCAAATCTAATCAACTGGGTCCATTTCTAATTGTATTCTAAACAAAACCCAACAAAATCCAAATGCCAGTTTTTTTCGTGAAAAATTGAAGAAATTAGGGTTTGCTATTTTTTCAGTCTAAATTCAAAATTTTCAAAAACAGACGATCTAAATTGTCTTGCAATGAAATTCTAAGCAAAACCCATATCTTAGAAAAAAAAATCAAAAATTTGTCCGTTTGAGGTCGAAAAACCAGCTTCTAAAAATAGTAAGTTGCTCAAAACTTGTCTAAACCTAGGCGAGTTTACAATCATTCTTCAAGGTTTTTATAATGGAGTACACTCCCAATGTTTTCAAGACCGAATCAGCTCTCTATCATGATTACATCAAAACAGCTGAGACGGACTTGCATCACATCAAGCCGGTGTTTGATCTACGTGCTTTGGAGAGCACAGGCAACACTACAATCAGAAACTTGGGACACTCTGGACTCCTTGCAGCAGCATCTATTCCAATATCAGTTCAGAGTCTCGAGTTCGTAATCGCTTGCATCAAGTATTACAACCCAGCTACAAGGGAGATCCAGTCAGTTGATGGCAGATTGATCTGCAGTTTGAAACCTGATATGATCGAGAAATGCTTCCCCATTCCCGCTTGCCTGAAAGTGTGACTATCTCTAAGGGTGAATGTGAAAGGATGTGGGAAATGCGCAAAGACAAGTATAGTAAGAAGATTGCACAGAGGTGGATGAAGGAAAAACTTAAGACTTTGCCAAGTCACATTTCCATGATGTCAACAAAGTTCGAGAAAGTGGCCAATGAGGTCAAAGATTTCCTGAGATCAATTGCAAATGGAGAAGATATCTTGGAAAAGCGCAACTTTGCTATTGATAGAATAGATGCACCGGATCGGGACACAGTTTCCTGCTTTTTAGCGGGATGTGATTGAGATTTGAAATGGCTTTCATCTTTTCCGCTTTCTTTCCGCTTTCTTTCTATTCTTGGAACAATTCTTATCCATTCTTTGAAGAAGAGAAAGAAGAAAAATGTAATAGTTGGCGTTTCCCGCTTTTCCTATTTTCTTAGGTGTTAGATGTTATCTTCTTTCTAGATTTAGAAATA
This sequence comes from Sequoia sempervirens, assembly GCA_007258455.2. Taxonomy (NCBI): domain Eukaryota; kingdom Viridiplantae; phylum Streptophyta; class Pinopsida; order Cupressales; family Cupressaceae; genus Sequoia; species Sequoia sempervirens. Next base: position 16,844 of record VDFB02338834.1, on the reverse strand, counting down.
AAGCTTGCTTGCTAAGCAAGCCCTAGATTGTGAAAGCAAGGAGATTTTAGGGTTCCCTACTCCTCTGCTTGCCTATAAATAAGAGTCTTTGCTCATTAGTTTTCTTTAACCATGCTAGTGATAACAAAATGTTGAGCCTAAGTGCCTTCTATTTGTTATTCAGTGTTGTTCAATTGTTTTATGATAGTGAATTGTTGAGTCTCTTTTAGCCAACAAGTAGTTATTGTAATTGTTGTTCCTATTGTGAAAGAACAAGTTTTGCAAGCCTCTTTAGCTGCAAGCTCTTGTTCCAGGCATGTGTTTAGTAATTTTTTGTTCCAGAAGTTTGAGAAATAAAATCATGAGCCTCCTTTGCCTTGGTATAACGTCTCAGATTTCCGTTTATTGTGTTATGCTTTTGTGAGCTTAATTTCAGCCTACATTGAAGTGTGTAGATGTATGTTGAGAAAGAGTTCTCTTAAGCCTTTGTCAGAGAATCAACTTTGTTCATTTCTAATTCTCTTGCTCTGCGTATTATTTGAGATATTAGAAACGTCTTTAGCTTAAGTTAGTCGTAGTTGGAATTCTTAAATCAAAAAATCTCAGCTGCGGCATTTGTGTTTTATAAACCTTGTGCTCTAGCTGAAACAAAAAGATAGGCGAATTAGATGTAATTCACTTTCTTTTACCCCATCAGAAAGAGGGAGCTTCCCCTCAAAATTTGAAGAGCAGTTTTACTGTGCATAGCTGTCTGTTTCAAATCCGCATTCCAGAGGTGCGAATTTAAACGCCAACAGGTTCACATACAACTTCATCCACTCTATCAAAAAGAATAGGCTTATGTCTAGTTGAGTGTAGGAGTTGGTGGTTGTGTAGTGCCTTGTGACTTCAAGATTGTCAAACTTCAAGTTATCGACAAATTCCAATTGTACAATGGGAATTTGATCTTGAAGATGCCACCCAAATTGATACGGAGTTGACATAGGAGGGATTGATTGGGGTTCCATTGGATGAGGCAGCTCCTTATAGTGGCAATGACTCACAATCACCTTCTATTTTGATGTAGTGTTGGCAAATGCCAATTAGGAGCAGCAACATACTTTCTATGGTATTGTCATTTTGTAGATGAAACTTGCAGCTTTTGGGCATTTTGTTGTATTTTTTTTAATATTATTTATCGTTTACAATTATTTTTGCTCATACGAGCATAAACATGAGATCAACCCAAACTCTTGTGAGCAAAACCATGAGACTAATAATAGCTCCTTTCAAGAAACCACACCAAAAATCACCTATGGAAGACCAAGAGTCACAACTTGTAAATCCAATTATTTAGAAATGTAATGTCCCCTTCTCATCAGTGATCAGTTCAGTGGCTCGTCAGCCTATTTTGGAGACCCGTAGGCTCGCCAAGGTGAAATTAGGGTTTCCATTGTTTGGAGGTTTTTGGCATTTCTCATAATTTACTATTTTTAGTACGTTCTAATTTTAGCAGTGATCCAGTTGACAACATCACAGTGGACTTTCCATTTCAGGCAGAGCAGTTGAGTATTTTTGAATTTTGCTTTTGAGGTGCATTTTTGGAGAAATAACTTATTTCAAGTCATTGATGCTATAATTTTTAAATTGACCCCTTGGCCTAATATTATGACTTGAAGTTGTTTTAAAAGGTGGTCATAAAGAGACGATGCCTCATGGAAGAATTAATTAATATTTTATAATGTTTTAATGTGCCTTGGAGTTTAGACGCCAAAGATGAGGAGGGAATATTTATCTTTTAAAAATTAAATGTTTCAAATTTCCTTGGGCGTCCCTTGGAGGGAAAGGTGGAAAACCAACAGTCACCTCAAGTTCTATAAAAGAGAGGCTTTGCTCCATCTTTTGATCATCCATTGTTTATGCTATCGAAATGCTGTCGAAATGACTTCATGCGTTTAGCTTCAAGGAATGCATACCTCCTAGCAAAGAACCAATTTCGTGTTTGAAAGATAACACCTAGTTGGGATTGTAGCTGCTTCTCATCCAGACTAGCCGATTGGGCTTCATTGTTGATGAATTTTGGTGATGTTTTCAGTTTTTGTACTTGCTGGTTGTTACACAGCTTAAGTAGATTTTCAATTGCAGCTCATGAAGAGATTTAATTTTCATTATGGGTATTGATACTAATTATTCCTATGCTAAGGGCGACCCCATTTGCAAATATCAGAATTTCTAGTGATGTCATTGATTTTCTAGAAGAGGTCGTACTTCCTCTAGGGCCGTACTTTCTCCTGCAGTTCGCTTTGGGATTCGTGCTCATCAATTAGTGGCTGTTTTTGGTATAATTCAAGCTTGAAGCTGATCGCCATTGTTGATGTTGTAGCTACGGGCTACATACTTCCGCCTTAGTGTGAACAATAAATTCATATAGCCTAACGGCTATTCATTTATTGAGTTAATCAAAGTGAAGAGGCACTTCATTTGGCAACAGTATTATTTTTAATTGGGTCGACCTTCCTTGTAATTCGCATCATTTATTTGTAATTATATTTTTCATATTGTGGCCGACCTTGCTCTTGAAGAGGTGCGACCTCTCTCACACATTGTATTTATACAAGTTCATTTCCATCCATTTGTCATCAAGCAAGTTTGATTCATTCATTCCTTCAAGTGCGAATTTCATCAAGAGCAGATCGAAGGTTCTCTAAGAGCAGATTTTGATATCAAGGAAGAGTAGATTATAATCTGTCATTGCATCTAGAGTTGGTGCTGGATATTGGCCTTGTGATTGGCCTCATTGTAAAGAGAATTGTTGCCATTATTTCTATATATAAGAGAGATCTTTATTGCTGGGTTTTTCTCCCTCAAGTGGAGGGTTTTCCCATGGTATATGTTGTGTTTATGTGTTTGAATTTGCATTAAAATCTGAGTTTTATATCTGATCATAATAAAATTAACATGGTATCAAAGCAAGTTTAAGCAAGATCGTGATCAGATTTCTATAGCAGCGCTATCATCCACTCTTATTCTCATTTCTTCTTGCATCTATCCGATCGTCAAAGATGGTGAACGGGCTCAAGATCGAAGATAGGCTTGAGGGTGCTTCAAACTTCACATCTTGGAAGTTTAGAGTAATGCTTGCATTGGAAGAAAATGAGATTGCTGAGTTTGTGGAGGGCGAAGTTCCCGAACCTTCCGATGAAAATGAGAAGTCTCAATGGAGAAAGAATTGCACTAAGGCAAAGAAGATTTTGGTAGACTCCATGAAGGACCATCTTGTGCCAATCATCTCCAAGTTGAAGACTGCAAGGGAAATGTTCAAGACTTTGGAAGAAATGTATGAGATCAAGAATACAAGCCGAGCTCTTGCATTAAGGCAACAGCTTCATCATGTCAAGATGGCGAAAGGGGAATCCATCATCTCATTTTTCATGAACATTACCGAGTTGAGAGATCAGCTCTCTACCATTGGGCATATGGTTGATGATAAGGATTTAGCTATGTTGGCGCTTAATGGTCTTCCTCAATCTTGGGAGCCATTCATCCAAGGAATTAGTGGGAGATCAAAGCTACCTAAGTTTGATCGCTTGAGGGCAGATTGCATCCAAGAAGAATCAAGATTGGCTGCAAGAGGCAATGGACAAAGTTCTACAAATGAAGACATTCATGTTCTTGCAGCTCAATCTTTGAAGAAAAAAGGAAGAGAAGGTAAGAAAAGCTACTTCAAAAGGAATAGAGATAAAGGATCAGATGGTGCCCCTGCATCTAAGAAGAAGGGCCTCTCCCGCATACAATGCTTTAGATGTGACAAATTTGGTCACTATGCAAAAGATTGTCCATCCAGACCTAAGCAGCAGGCTTCAATTGCAGATGTGGGTGAGATCTCTCCTCAAAAGGATTCAAGTGGTTTTCTATTCTATCATGCCTTATCAAGCAATGTTCCTACGGATAACAACACTTGGTTAATTGATAGTGGTGTCTCATGCCACATCACAGGTTTTAGAGAACATCTATCTAGTTTGGTAGAGAGAGATACAAGCGTTCAAGTCATAATTGGAGATGATGCATGTTATTCTGTGAAAGGCGTTGGGACCTCCTCACTTCACTTAGAATCCAGCATCTCCCTTCAGTTGAGTGATGTACTATTTGTACAAGGCATCAAGCAGAACCTTGTCTCTATTTCAGCATTGGAGGATAAGGGATATCAAGTTGCATTCTCTGAAGGTAAAGTTCTTGCATGGCCAAAGAACTCAAGCATCAAGACTGCCTGTGTGATTGGTGTTCGGCAAGAGTGTCTCTATAGACTTTGCACTCGTCCACTTCAGGCCTTGTTGCATGATTCATCAAGTTCGTGTGAGCTTTGGCGTAGAAGACTTGCTCACCTTCACTTTAGAGCACTACCAACCATGGAGAAGATGGTCACTGGCATTCCTAAACTCAACCAGGAGCATGAAGGTACTTGACAAGGATGTGCGTTGGGTAAGAACACTAAAAGACCCTTTCATAGTAGTGAAAGTAGATCTAAATGTATTCTAGATCTTATTCATTCTGATTTGTGTAGTCCAATTTTTGTTGCTTCTTTGAGTGGTTTCTTGTATTATGTAATTTTCATTGATGACTACTCTAGAAAGACTTGGATTTATTTCTTAAAAACTAAAGAATCTAAGGAAGTACTTGAGAGATTCAAGGAATTTAAAGCTCAAGTAGAGAACTTGTCTGGGAAGAGGATCAAAGTTCTGAGATCTAACAATGGAGGTGAATACATCTCTGGAAGCTTTCGCAACTTTTGTGTTGAGGCAGGAATTAAGAGGGAGTTTTGTGTTCCCCACAACCCACAGCAAAACGGTGTTGCAGAAAGGAAGAACAGATCTATTGTAGAAGCAGCTAAAGCCATGATTAATGATCAAGATCTGCAAACCTTCCTTTGGGCCGAGGCATCTAGGATAGCTATGTATGTTCAGAATCGAAGCCCCCATCGTATTTTGGAGAACATGACTCCTAAAGAAGCTTTCACAAATGTGAAGCCTAAAGTCAGTCACTTGAGAATATTTTGTTGTCTAGTATATGTTCATGTACCTAAAGATAAAAGGACTAAGTTGGAACCATCTGGCAAGAAGGGAATATTTGTGGGCTACAGTGAGTCTTCAAAAGCCTACAAGATCTACATTCCAGGTCACAAACTGATAGAGATCAGCAAGGATGTTACATTTGAAGAAAATGTTGCATTTGAGAGATCCAAAGGCTCTTTCATGGAGATAGATAATGAAGACCATGAGACTCCTCAGGACATGGAAATTGACCATACTCTTGAGATTTAGAGGGAGTCTCCTGAACTAGAAGAAGATGGTGATCCAGTTGAGCCTTTGGAAGCTACTAATGGGCCTAGCGATATTGTAGTTGGTCGAAAGAGACCTCTATGGGCTAGGAAAACAATGCAGGAGGCAGAGAAGTTTGCAGCTTCGAGAGGAACACTCAGGGAAAGTAAAAGACCGCAGAAGTTTTCAAACTATGTTGCATTGATGAGTCAAATGATTGAATCTGAGCCTTCCATTGTTAAGGAACCTTCAAGTCAACGAGTATGGAGAAATGCTATGGCTGAAGAATATCAATCCATCCTCAAGAATGATGTTTGGGACATAGTACCTAGACCAAAAGGAAAATCTGTTGTATCTTCTAAGTGGTTGTTCAAGATCAAGCATGCGGCTGATGGAAGCATTGAGAAGTACAAGGCTAGATTTGTGGCTAGGGGATTCTCTCATAAAGAGGGAATAGACTATGAGGAAACATTTGCTCCAGTTGCTCGCTATACCTCCATCAAGACTATCATTGCTATTGCAGTAGCTAAAGGATGGAAGTTACACTAGATGGACGTGAAAACAGCATTTCTAAATGGCGTAATTGAGGAAGAGGTATACATTGAGCAACCTGATGGATTTGAAGTTCATGGGAAGGAGTCTCATGTTTGCAGATTGAAGAAGGCTTTGTATGGCCTTAAGCAGGCTCCTCATGCTTGGTATGAGAGGATTGATCGATACCTGCTGAGCTTGGGCTTCTCCAAAATGATGCTGATTCAAATCCATACTTCAAGGTAATTAATGGTGAGGCCTTGATCTTGGTTCTCTATGTTGATGATCTATTTCTTACTGGAGAACACCTCATTATCAAATGCAAGGAGTTGGCTTCTGAATTTGAAATGAAGGATCTTAAGTACATGCATTACTTCTTTGGTCTAGAAGTATGGCAAAGGCCTAATGAGATCATTCTGAGCCAAGGGAAGTATACAATAGACATCTTGAAGAGGTTTGGTATGATGGATTGCAAATCCATGTCTACACCGATGGAAACCAATTTTCAGAAACTTAAGGAGGCTGCAGCTAGTTCTGATTTGGTGGATCCTACTATGTACAGGCAGTTGATTGGATCGCTGATGTATCTAGTCAATACTAGACCAGATATTTGCTATGCAGTGAGTGCACTTAGTCAGTTCATGTGTGAACCAAGGCAAATACATCTAGTTGCAGCAAAGCATATCCTGAGATACTTGCGTGGCACAGTTGGGTATGGATTGAGATATTCTTCGGGTGTGGACTTGGAGCTGCATGGATATTCCGATTCTGATTGGGCAGGGTGTGTTGCTAATCAGAAGAGCACCTCTGGGTGTTGTTTCAGTTTGGGTTCTGCGATGATCTCCTTGTGTAGCAGGAAGCAGTCTTCAATGGCACTGAGCACCGCAAAGGCCGAGTATATTGCAGCTTGTGTGGCAACTCGAGAAGCAGTGTGGCTTCGGAAGCTCCTTGCAGAATTGTTTGGACAATCATTGGAGCCAACTGTCATTCATTGTGATAATCAAAGTTGTTTAATTGTGAAGCTTTCTGTCAATCCTGTGTTTCATGACAGAACCAAACATGTTGAGATCAAATACCACCATATTCAAGATATGGTATTGAGGAAAGCTATCCAATTGAAGTACATTAGCACTGATGAGCAGACGGAAGACATTCTCACCAAGCCTCTCTCCAGAGTAAAGTTTGTGTACTTTCGAGACAAGCTTGGAGTTGTGGAGAATGAAGCCCTAGCTGAGAAGGAGACTCAGCTTCAGTGATCTTCTGTGATTTGCTTTAACGCATTTCTCTCTGTGAGAGAGATTTGAGGTGCAAGCCCTTGTTAATGCATATTTTTCTCTATGAGAGAAACTTGAGGTGAAAGCCCTTGTTCCACCCTCTAGGAGTAGCCATGGTGGATATCATGTTGAGTGACTCCATGACATCACATGAGAGAGTCCGTGATGGTTTTCTTGTACTTGTGTTTATTTACCCTCTGGGAGTAGCCATGGTGAACGTCACGATGAGGTGACATCACGTTGAGTGATATCGTGATGGGCACTTGTGCACATATGCCATACATGGGAGTAGCCATGGTGGTTGATATCACGTTGAGGTGATATGTTCCTCCCCACATATGGGTGTAGCCATTGTGGGTGTCATGTTGAGAGAGTCCATCACATTGAGTATTGGAAGTATTCCTCCCTAGCTAAGAGGGAGTGTTGATGTTGTAGCTACGGGCTACATACTTCCGCCTTAGTGTGAACAATAAATTCATATAGCCTAACGGCTATTCATTTATTGATTTAATCAAAGTGAAGAGGCGCTTCACTTGGCAAGAATATTATTTTTAATTGGGCCGACCTTCCTTGTAATTCGCATCATTTATTTGTAATTATATTTTCATATTGTGGCCAACCTTGCTCTTGAAGAGGTGCGACCTTTCTCACACATAGTATTTATACAAGTTCATTTCCATCCATTTGTCATCAAGCAAGTTCGATTCATTCATTCCTTCAAGTGCGAATTTCATCAAGAGCGGATCGAAGGTTCTCTAATAGCAGATTTCGATATCAAGGAAGAGCAGATTATAATCTGTCATTGCATCTAGAGTTGGTGCTAGATATTGGCCTTGTGATTGGCCTCATTGTAAAGAGAATTGTTGCCACTATTTATATATATAAGAGAGATCATTGTTGTTGGGTTTTTCTCCCTCAAGTGGAGGGTTTTCCCAAGGTATATACTGTGTTTATGTCTTTCAATTTGCATTAAAATATGAGTTTTATATCTGATAATAATAAAACTAACAGCCATTACTATGGGGCATTGTAAGTTCAGTTTGGAGTGTGTCTTTGAAGTTTTGAAAGAGAAACATGCATTTTGTTGTTAGCATCTAAGTTACCGGTTCTGATTCCGGTTCGCCGGTTTGACTAAAAAAAAATTTTTTTTGGGGGGGGGGGATTCGGTTCGTTTTGGGTTTGTTAGTACAAAAAACATGTAAAAATAAAATATATATATATATGCAGCCTAGAAGCATGAATTAGGATTAGAATATTACATATCATATAAACAACAAAACCACCATAAACTTGAATGTCATTTAAAACATGCATGATAAATATTCATCTTTGAAACTTGAATTTGGTAGCTTGATATACAGAGTCTATTGATGTTAGGGTTCAATTTGTATGCTTTTGAAAAAAGAAGCCAACTGAGTAGAGTTATCAGCATTCTTCATAAATCATAAAAATTTGTTTAGTACACTAGCCATTTTGATGTCTTCTGTAGTCTCAAACATTATTTTGTATCATTGTTGCATCGGTCTTGAGAGTGGTAGCTTAATATAGCTCCACAATACAAAATCTGATTTACCTGTGCAGTGTAACAATGGCATAGGCAGATTTTTCTTTGAAAGAGAACCAAAGGATGACTGCACAATTGAAGTGTATAAACACATCTTTTTGTAATATCAAGGATACTTTTTGAATCTTCCATGCATTGCTAATCTAAAAGGAAAGGTCTTTTGCCTAATCTATATGCAGTCATGCTTTTGACATTGTCAAAAAGAGCAAAACTTCCCTAATGATGCAAAGGCATGGCCAAGAAGTTCTAACTCTCCACATGAGAGAAGAGAGATGTTGGAGAGTACATCAAGTCAGTGAGAACAGAAGTGTAATGTGTTTTAGTTTGTAGTATTCCTCTGTTTCTCTACAAATGTGTGATAAATTCTCAATTCAATGATGCAGAACAATTTTTGAAAAAAGAAAGTTGTGTCAAAGTCCGCTTTCAATCCAACAAGCATAAATGAAAGTTCAGCCTCTTGGAATGAAAATGCTTGTTTGCAAAACAAATGAATAAGAATGAGGTAGTTAAGATGTTTGAAGTGATTTAGAGGCCACTTTTAGGGTTCCCTTGGGAGTGGGTCAAAGTCAAACTCCATAAAACATTAAAAAAATGCTCAAAAAAACACTTTTTGGATGCCTAGGCACGCGGGTTTTGTCTTGGTTCGCCTGGGTTCTGTCTGGGTTCTGCCCAAGTTCTCTTAGGTTTTGCCTAGGTGAACCATACTCGAAAATGAAGGACCTTGGTCAAACCCACAGGCGAACCGAACCAGGACCAAACCAAGAGCGAAGTGGGACCAGAACCAGAGGTAAAATAGAAGAACCCAGTAACATAGGTTAGTATAGTTGCTGATTCTGGGATTTTTCAGTTGCTGGTTTTATATCAGATTGATATTAGTTCAGATTTTGGATTGATTTTCAGTACTAGAGAAGATTTTAAGTGTGAGAGATCATCTTCCTTCATTTGGATTTGATAATACTGTAATAGCTCTTGTAAATTGCAGATAATTGGCATTGTAAGGCTGTAAACAGTAGTATTGTTCCAGTCATTTTCATTTTTGCATTTACTTTGTGTTTTTAATTCAAACATTGTAACCCTTGGATGGTTTACCGCCAATGTGGAGGAATAAACATTTGTATCTCTCATTTCTCACCCACTGTTTAAGTGGAGAATCCCCACTGCTATGTGGACGCCTGCTGAAAAGCGGATGAATTGTTTTTCATTGTAATATCTTTCCTCCCACTGAATAAGTCATAGTTTGGAATCTTTATGGTCGGTTCTCCACCTGCTTCATTTCCAGCTTGTAATTCAATTCAGTTGTTGCTAACAATCCCTTCCCATATGCTATCACCTCACCTTCAATAGGATCTTGGTGAACATTCTTGGCGAAGGTTACTTTCAGCTGATTATGATTTTGGGCTAATCCTTAACGGGTGCTTGTTGGTGAAATTTCAAAGAAAAAAATTAAGGGGCATATTTCAAGAAACCACTTCCACATTCGAAGCCAACTATGGAAGACCAAGAGCCACAACTTAGAATTTCAAATTAGATGTCCTTTTGGGATTTGAACTTCGGTCTCCATAATAAGAAATCACTGCTTTAACCAATTAAGCTCAACCCCTTGGACTTTTGTTGTATTTTTTAACTTTATATAATATATTAAATTTTAATATATCATATGCACATTGACAATGAATTATGAAAAAGCAATTGAATTGGCATCTGTTAACTTGTTCAACTCTCAATTTAACTATCATGTTGTGCATTAAGGACCTATAATGTATATGATGAATGTCTTATCAATGTTATTATATGAATATTTGAAATTTCCCTAGATTTTAAAAATTTTCCCTATATTTATATAGTCATGCCCTTTGTCGTCCATTGCTGGCCAATAAAATGGCCACAAAAAAATCTGTCCCCAAAATGCATCCCCCTATCCCCTGCCGTCCCCATCCCAAAAATTTGGTGAAACATAGGTTTTTAGTTGTGTTACATAAATACTGAATCCTTTTTTTTTAAATACATCTAAAATGCAATAGCATTTGAATTTGTAAACCAAAATCCCAAATTAAATATTATTCTAAAATCATGAGGGATCCTCACCTCCTATCTGGCCCCGCTCCAGATGCAACAGTATCACTGACAGTCAGGATAGCTACCTTGATTTCTTTATCACCATTTTCTGCTCTTGAACTGTTTTCTGTAGTTCCATACTTGCCACTTGCACTTTGACCACTGCTTGACCGACACTCCTTGGATACTGATTTCTGGAAAGCATTCATACTGTTGATATCAGAAATTAATAGTGCCCAGACCATACTCCCAGCTGGCAGAATTGCATTTCCTACGGGCAATTCCAACAGTGCATTTGCAGACTTCATGCTCAAAAGACGGCTACTAGCTTGGTGGCCTGTGCTTTCAGCAACAAAACTGGATGAAATGGAAGCCAATCAATGGAATGACACACAGAAGGTAACAATAAGGGTCATAAACATACAAATCAAAAAGAGCCAAAAAATGTAAAATTAATCTCAGAGTAGGGAAAAGCAAAAATATATTATCCCAATGGAGACATACAAGAAAGGAACATGGCACAATTCATTAATAATTATTGCAAAGCATGAATTGTAATTTGGCATGTATAAGGCTCACCCTGGATTACCAGATCCATTGTCCTGTTTCCACCAAACTGTAGCCCGATGAAATTCAGGTCTAAAAGGATCTAGTCTTATTGGTTCTGAAATGCAAGCATGTACCCTGTAAGATAAATACATGTTCAATTAAGTAAAAGGATATCCAGACCAACCGCAAACAAGTATCTGAAAGTATCAAAAGTGTGTCTTCTATAAAATCCAACTAAAGACAAATTTTCAAACATATTCTCTAGCCACATCATTTTGAAATGCTTCCTCAAGACAGCTGTCCAAAAATCTAATTAGGGGAGATGGTAATTCTTTTTGTTCTAGGTTAAATACAAACTTCTTCCTATCTAGAAACCTATAAGACATGCCCTACCTTTGCAATTATCTCTCAAAATTCATCCATTTATCTTCAAATAAATTTACTCAAACCCCAGATATTTATGTGCCTTGCCCTTAAAGATTTCTTTCCATTGTCTCTTCAGTAGTCAACACAAAAAAGTGAATTTGAGCATTTATGAACTTTTATTTAGAAAAATAATGACATAATCAGGTATAGCTTCAAGGTTGAATGTATAAACAATAATGTCTTCAGAACTGATCACTAACCAGACCACAAAGATAACTTAATATAAGTGCCAGCTGAACATAAGCATCATGTTATCTTGCACATCCATAGACAAATAGCAAGTTAAAATCAACTTTCTTGAGACACAAAGTAAGGGATCAATAACCTAGATAGCACTCTGTTTTCTCAACATGGACCATATCTTCATACCTGCAAAGCTTAGGATCCCTCCATCCAGCTAAGCATCGGATTGCAGGAACGGCCATTAGATGGAAACAAACCAAGCAGCTAACAGGATTGCCCGGAAGACCAAAGGCAAGTATCTTCTTTTCTTGTCTTATCTCTGTTGCTGCAATATCTATGGTTGCAAATGTTAGTGGCTTTCCTGGCTTCATGAGAACCTGCAATTGAGGCCCAAGTACATGCAGACCAGATAAATGTCATGTCAACTACTTCCAAGAATTAACAATAGCAATTGCACAAAGTGAAAGTAAAATAATGTTGAGAGAAGCAAGAAAATACCTCAAGCATCTTACTGAAAGCATTTTAATCACTAATTTCAGTAGCCTCTAATAAAGGTCATTTGTATATTTCTTGAAACATGAGTCAAAAATACTATTGCGCAAGTTTAGACTCAGTAAGCAAAATGTATCTATTGCAAAATTTTGTCATTCATTAGACATAGCTTGGTGCTAGTCTTCATCTATCCTAGACCCATCAGGTTGAGTGGTATGTATCTAGGTAATAGCATAGCCAACATTTTTGCCTTGTATTTTGCCAATGTGTGGATACATCCAGGTGGAACAATCATAAAACCTGTAATTTTCTTTCTTTTCTAAGCATTTACACACGCGCGCGCGCGCGCGCGCACACACAGAGATATATAGTGATATATCAATGGCGTTTCAATTTTAAAATAAATTCAATAGTTTCATTTACATAGGAGCTTCCATAAATTTTATCATAGGGAAAATCTAGACTGGTGGTTGGCCTGTTTTAATGATCAATAAGCTCCAACCAAGGGTACAATTCCTGTCCCTTGCAAATAAATATTGGTACGAATCTATGATATTAATCTAGCCATATATCAATTTATCCAAGTAATTAATTATCCACACAGTATGTAAAGAAGAAGTCACTATCAAACATGCCACAAAACATTCATTGCATGGTGTATTTTTGAACAAGTCTACCACTTAAACAGAGCAGAAAGTTCATCCGTAAGGCCTATAATGCAATGAGCTCTGCATGCAGTCATTCACAATGTATATTCTAGGTTTTCTTACAAAATCATACTATTCTTTGACCACTCAAGGACTGTAATTGATATGTTTCATACAATGTAGTTGTCTTTTCATTAAATTGTTATATAAGAGTCTTGCAAACATTGTTTTACATTTGCAATCTTTAGTGTTCAAATTTGCCAATAAGCCTATTTGTTTTCACATATAGATCTTTAATGACAACATTTAAACTCAAACCTCTTTGTATAAAACATTTACACCAACAAGAAGCTCACACTATTTTTCTAACTAGCATCTAGATCAATAAACCTTTCCTTTCCTCTGCATTCACATACATTCTATTTTTAAAATTATAATGACCGGTTAGGTCAAGCATAAATTAACCAAAAACTCATTAATTTTTATGCATGCTTATCATCCAATTTGCACTACTGCATGAAAAACAGTGTAGTAGATTCAGCATACCCTGTTAAAATATGTAGTACCACGTTTCTCTAGTAAAATCTTTACAAAATCCTTATCTCCCATTGAAACACCGCCTGAAGATAAGATGACATCTGCTCCAACAGAAATAGCTTTATCCAGCATATTTTCTATGTCTTCTTTCTCATCACATGCAATACCTAAATCACAAACTTTACATTGTTGCTGAGCACAAGCTGCCAATAGCATGGCCCGATTTGAATCCCTGATCTGCTTCAGTTTATCAAAACAAGTAAATCAAAACAATGGAGAAAAAACATTTTCATTCATATCTTCGTATACTTCAGTTTAAATCAAATCCCCCTTTGTACTTGTCTCATTTAATGCCTTATCTACTCAGCTTTCTCTTCAACTTCAGTGAGCAATGAAAATTTTTAATTAACTGATCCTTATAAGTTGTTATGTATAAATAACTTTTGCAATCCAATTATGTTCTTTTCATGTCATTATATTCTTCCAAATTTGTGTAAGTATGTACCTTAAAAACTAGAAAGATTCAGCCATACCTGACCCCGACCAAGGGAATGTGATGATGGATCAACCAGTTCATCCCCTGTGGAAAGCACTGCAATTGTTGGTCTTGGATAAACCTGTCAAAAACAACCAGAATAGAGGTATATCAACTGATCCTTTAAATTTTAAGTCCAAGAAATGAATTAAATATAAAAGAGTGCTTCACATAAAGATAAATAAGAAGAAGATCTACCTTGACCATTATGACACCAATTGTGGCCAACAGTCCAATTTCTGCAGCACCAATTTTCTCACCAGATCTTAATACAACTGTCCCTTTTTCAATGTCATATCCCTGCTCAATTGCATTTTATAAATAGAAGTTGGTGCTGATTGTAAAGAGTTTATCCCAGTGGGAAGGCAACAAAAATTGCAAGCAATTCTATTCCAGTGAAATTCCTTAGTTTCTTCAACATTTGCCATGAACTCAACAAAACTTCGTGACACGGAAATGGAAAAATAAATTGAAAATATCACAAGAAAATCAAATGCCCCTTTTTTGTAACCCAGTGTTTGTCACCAATTGTTCAAGCTAATCTATGAGTGGAAAACAAACTTGGAAAGTAAACCAACATGCAATAATTTTTTGAATTATCCCCACATGTAAAGCTCCCAACAATTGTAGACCTACGACAATCACACTGACTCAGATAGCTGCAGAGAAGATCTAGTATAAGCTGTTTAGGGCCTCTGCAATCCGGATGGCTTCTTAATGAGTGATCGCTCCTTGCTAAGATCATAATAGAGAGCCTTCTGTGGCTCATATCTACACATCCCTCAGAAAGTCTCCCAAATTGGACTTCACTGTTGAGAATAAAAATCAATCTTGCCAGAGTGATCTCCTTTTAAAAGGATGCCTCAAATCCTAGAAGCAGATGCCAGTTCTTGAACTGGATAGAAGTCAGCTGGAACATGATATTTCGTATCTTTTTAATGAAATAACGTGTCATTTTCCTGTTATTAGACCCCTGTTGCAGTCCTTGTATGAAAGACAAGCAAAGAACTGGCAATTTATGGCAAAATTTGAGCTCACAGTTTGCTCAAAGTTTTATTTTATTATTCTCTTCTCCTTATAAAAAGACAGGAGATCATAAAATGAGCGCTGTGGTTTATCAATAAGGCAGGATCATTTAGGATTATACAGGAAATTTTGAGCCTGAAACCTTCATTTGATCAAATAGTCTGTAACCGCTCCACAAGATTACAGTCCATGATCAGAATGGAGAATCCCTGTAATGTCCCCTTCCTAGGCAGTATAGTTGATTCAGGGGTTAGCCTATCATTCACACCCTCGTAGGCTAACAGATGTGTTTAGAGGGTTACTTGTGGCAATTATCCTGCGTTTGGGAACATTACTCCATCAGTTGATTCAGGTTTGGGCCTTGGCAAACATTTACAGAGTGTTTTTCAAATACTTACTATTTATAGTAAGTCAGGCAGACAGGAGTTTCTATTTCTGGCAGGGCACCTGGTTCAGTTGGCCATCTCGATTTCGACCCAGTTTGATGATTTGATGAGCAAACAGTGTTTATTGGAGCATTTGATAATTATTAAAAGGTTTATTAATTTGACTTTATAATATAAAGTCACTTTAATGAAATATTAAAGTAATTATTAATGGTGAATTATAAAGTATTTAATACTTTATAATAAAGGAGAAAAATTAATATTAAATGAGTTTTAATCCTCATTTATAAAAAGGACGCCATAATATTAAATGAGTTTTAATCCTCATTTAATACTTTATAATAAGAGGGGCAATTTAATTAATATTTTAATTGCTCATTTACTTGCTTTTTGAGAAGGGTCGACCTTTTGAGAGAAGATATATATTTCACAAAGACAAATCGAACTCATTATGTTATGATTATTCTAATTTGTCTATTTTTCTCTCTGAGAGCATTGGGGTTTGTGAAACAAGGGTTTCTGCAACATTGGATTTTGGAGAACATTCCCTCTTCAGAATCAGACATACTGACACTGTGAGATACCAGTTGAAGCTTGTCAGTTGAGTGGCTTCATTCAGAGGTCATTACAGAGCTTATTGTGAAGTTCTTCATCAAGAGTTTGGATCGATTTACCTCCAGCAGTGAATCTTTTAATTGGCAGTGATCTATCCAGCATCTGGCACAAGTTTCAAGGTGGTACGGATTTCTCTTTTTGCTGGTTTGGGCCGTACTTTTACAACAGCAAGGGCCGTACTTCTTTTGCAAGCTGAGACGCCTTGCCTTTTTGTCTTCTACCTTCATCATTTTGGACGCCTAGGGTTTCTGGAGCTTTTGCATCAATTTTGAGGTGGGAGATTGCATTACTTCATTCAGCCGTACCATCTCAAGCTTCTTCTCAGCGTCTGCAAGCTCATTCAAGTTCCTTAATAAATAGCTTGCCTTTTTCTTGCATGTTTGAATCTCGTAGTTGTAATTATTCTGGAAGATCAATAATTCATCTAGCATCAAATTCTAAACTGTATTCTGTCATATTTAAACTTCTAGTATTTTATTTTATTTTTCCAAGCATTCCTTTGCAAAATCGCAATTTCTCTTTATTTGCAAAAATCCTCAAAAAATTCAAAAACGACAAAAACAAACAAAAATATTGCATTCACCATCAGAAGTTTGGGTTGAAAGACACGTGGTCTCTTACAATGGTATCAAAGCACAATTTTCCTGCCATCCTGTGCTTTTTCAGTTGCTTTTTTAGTCAGATGTGTGCTTTTTCGATGTTTTTTCATGAGTAGAGACATTATCTTCTATAGTAAGGGTAGAGGAATAGG
>VDFB02338833.1:0-14639 GCA_007258455.2 Sequoia sempervirens | reverse complement strand
GACTCCTTTTGGGCCCGTTCAAGTTGCGTTATAATTGTGTCAGTGAGCCCTATCCAATGATGTTGATTTGGATGAATTCTGAGACTGTGAGATTTTCAGGCATTCTAGATCCACCTGAACGACAATAGGATTGTCAATTAGAAGAAAAAATAGAAGAGAAACTATCATAACTAAAGGAATCAAATACCAACCAAAGATGATAAGGTGACCCCTCTTAGAAGGTGAGTCACTCATTTTACCAGTGAGGTCACATGGGTCACTTAGGTGACCTTGAGGTCTCTCAAATACTTCTAAAACTAAAGGAACATAAGTTTAGTTTTAAAGAGGGAGATGAAAAACAAGCTAAGTATGTGGATAGAAAGGATGGAAAACACATGGGAGGGTTCTAAAGACATTGAGGACTTCCATGAAGACAAAAAAGTTATGAGGAGAAAGAAGCATACCACTTGGGTTGTGAGATAGACTACCAAATCAACCCATACAATATTGATTGCTTGCAATTTGTAATGATATACCAATTTTACCTATTAAATTTGGGCTATAGTCATCATAACATGGGTCAAATAAATTGTCAAGCATTTTAATTGAATCATGACTTTAAAAAGTACATCACATTCACTATTTAAATTCATGTCATTATGAGAACAAAGGATTATTTCTTTGATTTAGTGTGGGTGAACCTTAATGTTAAAATTTTAATTATCCCCATTTTCAACAAGCTTGGCCCCATGCTTGATGGGTTGGATTGCCTCAATAGGATGCATTATGTTTGGTATTTCAATGTTAATCACCGATACTAAGTGAACAAGGCTATGTAGCTCCATGAAATAAATTACTATTGGGGTCATCCATGTGCATAACAATGAGTTTGAGCATATCACCATCATGTATAAAAAATACATTTTTTGGCTCTAAGATTTCTATTTTTTTTCATTTTTATCAAAGCAATTCAACTTATAATTATCCACCTCCATTTGGACTATGCCTAAATCTATGAGGCAAATCAAAAAATTAGTCCCGTCATATTGTTTTATGGAGTAAATTTTTTATCAGTTAGGGAAAACTAGGTCAATTAACTTAATTTAACAACCTAATATTAACATGACTTCGCTTGGTTTTTACACTACCCCTAATAATTCTTCAATTCAAAATTTGGAGTGAGTGATTGATCAGGCTTAGACATAGGATTAGGATGTTCATCTACACATATTTCATTAGTTATCTTGTTTATTTCTTATTCAGATGAAAGATCACATCTCTCCTCATTTTCTTGCATTAGAAGTGGTGAATATATGCTCTCTTGCTCAAGTTCATTAGCATATATTAATTCATATGATTTATTGATTTGAGCAACATTATTACTATTATAATTTTTTTAGATTCATTACATTGATGTCAAATGATGTCAAGTGCTTCATCATTAGGGGTGCTACTACTTGCACTATGATTAGACTAGGTATGGACCTCATGAAATATTATAACTTTTAGTAAAGAGGATCCCAATTATCTTTTAAAGTATAATTGATGCACTCTCAAAACTACTAGAGGACTTAAATTTCCTCAACACCTTCCTTATGTTCATTTTCATTGATCCCTCTTGGAAATTCATGTTTTCTTAGTTTTAGAGTAGTCATTGAGTTTATGTTATTTAACTCAGAGTTGAAATTTATGTCTTGAAATTCGTTTGTTTCAAAATATGGATAAATGTTGTTTTGTTGGTGTGTCACATCTTTATAGAGTTTTTGAAGTATTTGCTTAAGATTTTTTATTTTCAAATTTGGAATGGGGATTGATTTTGAGATGTCTCTACTTGTGGCATTATTATGTACATGTTCATTTGAATAAGTTAGAGTAGTATGTGGACTATTAACTAAAGTATTATGATTAAATATGAGGTCTAGAGGTGCTTGAGGATTAAAAGGCATGCACATATATTGAGTAGCATTAAAAGGGGCCATGTGAAGAGATTTGTTTACATGAGATTGATTATCAAAACATACAAGTGAGTTATGAGAAACATGCATTTGAGATGATGCTTGATTAAACACTATATAACCAAAAATTTGAGTATCATTTAAGTAAACACTTCAAACCAATTTTTTTATGCTTATTGTGTGAAAGTTGGGTTTTAATGTTGAAATTTGATTATATGGGCCCAACAAAGATAAGTGTTTGGAAGTGTAACTTATGGCGTGATCTATTTCTTAATCAAGATAGCATCATGTATACTTGAGATACAATGGTGATTTTAAGTGTTTGATTTCTTTTGAACACAAAAGTGAGTAGGTCCAATGCATTAAGATACATCTACAAAACCACAACCCTTATTGTCTTGAACATGTCTACCAACAAGTTATATAATATATGAAATTTAGTGTTAAAGAGGCTAATTGGCTCATTGATCTCTTCAAAACATGTGGCAAACTAATGATGCATGACAATGGGGATATTAGCAAACGTATAATGATTCAATAATCCATTTTCTAGGTTATCCCAAGTAATTGATCTCACAAGGAATGTGAGATAACCATTATATGTAGATTCATCTAAGGTATATAAGAACGTGTGACAAGTCACATCTTCATGAAGGATTTAGACTTGGATAAGATGATTTGTGAATGCAAAACATGCTCTTTATTCATACAAGTTCTATTACATTATTTTTTTGGAAGAATATATAATTTTTCTAAGGTAACTAGTGACCAAGATTGGGTATCTTTAAAGGATTGTTCTCTCTTAACCAAAGTGGGGGATTTATAATTATGTATTATAAAAAACCCTTGATTCATGTGAAAACTCAAAGTGGACATAAAATGCAAGTCTAAATGTTGTGTATAATAAATAAAACTTCATGCTAGCCCTCCTCCTAGTACTATTTTGTTGATAGAAAAAATACACAATCATGGTGTCCACCAACTCAAGGGATGGATGACCAACTCCTCTCTCGAAAAAAAGGAAAAAAGTCTCCTCAAGTTCTTTGGGCTTCCAACTCTTGGCTATTGTAGGGATAACATAGTGGAAAATGAGATGTTTAAACAAGGAGCGTAGTGGAAATACATGTAAAACATTCACAAGGTCAAGGAGCTCAACTCAAGGGATACAATGCATTAAACAAACAAAACTACAACTAATATTTAACCAATTAAACCTATTCTAACCAATTTAAAAGAGATAACAACAGATTAAAGCAAAGAGGAAAGGAAAATAAATCAAGGAAAAGAGGAAGGGATAGAAAGGGTGCATGTTGTCTATAAAATAACCATCATCTTGATAAAATTCCCTGCAAACACAATTTTAACAACTCAAGCCATCATCAATCTTGGCTCAAAAGATAACATGAATGGTGCAAGACTCTAAAGAAAACTAAGATAGAGATAATGTTTAAAATGGAGAGACAATAGGATGACCACCAAGAAAAAATGTCCATATCATAACCAAAAAACTCATGCTTAAGCATACATTAAGCTCAAAGAGACTATGCTTATTAAGAAATCTCGTAAGTTACAATTTATATATTTATAGAAAAAACAACTGAAACCAAAGATACAATATCTTCTTATCGTATTGCCTACACTAAAGAAGAATCATTACTTAACTCTCTCTTGAACCTTTCTTCAAAAATTCTTCGACTATAATTCTTTTTTTTTAAATTCTAAAAAAAATCTTTATAACCAAAGAAACATGAGCAATTGCATATTTATAAACAAACCCTAATACATTTAAGATTTTTTAAATTAATCACATAATTTTTACATGCCCCTCGTTGATTAGTAACAACATTGAAATCTAATAAATCACTTAAAGAGCTCTAATATTTAAAACCCTAGGTAATCATAGAAGTTATGTATATGAGCTTAATTCGAGGTGTTGGGCTATACGAGTGTGAGAGGTTTAGTTCCATTTAATGCGGGCTTATGGTGTAGCCACGTCATCACTAGGGTTATCATTGGTAAACTACTGACCATGTTTATTGCATGCAAAATATGAGTTTAAATCATACGTGGACACATGGTGATAAATCATTTATGCGATGAGAAGTCTAAGACATGATTTAAATGGGAATAAGTACATTGAATAAAATAAATATAAAAAACATAAAACCAAATGAAGGTTCATTATCATTCTTCTCTTTCTAGTGGCCCTTCATTGATGGATCACATTTATCTTTATGTGGAATACCTCATTAGTGGACATGTTGAGAATGACATTTATATTTATGTGAAATACCCCATTAGTGACATTGCCCATCTCAAGAAGCACATTGATGCTTATGACCAAAGACTTCAACAAAATTATCCTATGAAACTATTATTGCACAATCTTTGGACATATGAGTTTTTGACTTGACCTTCATTGAATAGATTTGTGGCACCTTGTTTTCTAAAGTATGATGATAGAGGTGAACCATTATGACATTTGAAATACTTCCAAACTACATGATTCTCTTATTTCTTAAAGATAAATTGTTACATATTATTTCTTATAAGTTTGAGGGCTCTAGGAAAATTCACTGCCAGCAATTCACAGTCAACAATTCACCACGGGAAAATTCATCATCATGACAAATTCACCCCAAGTAAAATTCACCACCAGCAATTCAGTGCCATGAAAAATTAACCGTATTAAAATTAATTTTATTAATGCGATTAATTTTTAGCGGCAATGAATTGTTGGTGGTGAATTTTACTTGTGAATTTGTTATGTTGGTGAATTTTCCCGCGGTGAATTGTTGGCAGTAAATTTTCCGTCGGTGAATTGCTTGTGGTGAATTTGTCGTATGCCAAGTTTGAGAGGTCATGCATTCACATGGTTTTATTCATTACCATATGTTTATGTCACTTCCTTTGCATATTTGGTTAATTATTTCATGAACCATTTTTATTAGTATTAAACCTATGTGTTGTGATTTTAAGCATTAGTTACTAACATGAGTTACATCTTAGTTGATATTGAAATACAAAAAATATTTATGGATGGTTTGCTTCAAATCTTTAAGATCCAAGTATATTACATGTCTTTTCATTCATGTTTAAATTTATGTTACCACTATATGGAAGTGCAAGTGTGCTTTATCAAATGAATATTTTTAGTATCATATTTTTGGCACTTTGCCACATTTGGATAATGGAAAAAACGTGCATTTTCCTAACAAAAATTATCATGCACATATTAAACTAAAGAACTTTAGAGATTTCATTACCATAGAGAAGCCTACACAAGTATTGGAACAACTTTTGGAACATCCTTATTGATTTACCTCATTTTAATTCAATTGATATGTCTATACTTGCACCACATAGAATTAAGTATTTTTGGGTCAATCATCATACACATGTACATTCTATGGATAGATACATCAAACTTAAAAATCAAATTCAAGATCTTATAAATAAAAAAATATTCAAGTTGAGGATAATCATATTGACTTACATGATGACAATCATTCTAATGTTAGTTGGTTTATTAGTTTTGTTGGTCATAACACACTAGATTTTAGACACACTTGATGGGGAATGATTTTTGGCATTGCTTAGATATCCTCACTTTTCTTTCTTACTACTTGCTACATTTATTTATGTTGTCATGTTCCTAGTTAGCATGTGAATAACACAAAAACACCTTTTATGGTGCATTTTGACACAAGTGACTTTCAACGTGTATTGTTTTATTTATTTTACTTTTTCCTCTTGTTTGTATCATTTATACTTTGGCCCTTTTGTTTATGTTGTGAATTTCTTGATCTTCCTTGTTTATTCATCTATTTACCTTGTGTGTCCTTACAATTTGGCCTCTTTTTTATGGCATTTTTGTTGTACTTCACCTTTTATATTATGCTTTATGTTTTCTTATCCCCCCTTGAGGTCATATTTCCTATATTACTTTGATGTATAGCACCAATGCTTTCTTATGTGTAATATTTAGCTCATATGCTTGTCTATGTTTCTTTGTTAGATCCCATGTTATCTTATATACCTTGTTGAATTTCATGCATGCCATTTATGTTTCATGTTATTTTCCTATACTACATGGTTTTATAATTGTTTTTTTTTTTTTCTTTTTGTCTTTTTTACCATGTTTCGTGTTGTTATCTATGTGCCATGATAACGTTCCTCACCTATATCACCATACCAATTTTTCCTTGTTTACTTGTCATTCTTATAATTCCATATTTTAAATCATTATCATGCTTAAATCCTATGATCACACATACCTTGATGCTTATTTCCTATGTATGTGCTTACATGCTTATCATATGATGATATATTTTACTATACAACATGATTTATCATGCTTATATATTTTTCTCCTCTCCTCCAATTCTTTACATCCTTTGTATGCAACTAATTGGAGCATAGGAACATGCCATTTCCATTCCTTTGCGGATTATGTTCTATGTGATATAATCACATCCATTCGTATTACTAACAATGATTTCATCACTTTATCTATACTACCAAAGGAATTTGACATTTGTTTGCATAATTAGAGTATTTTTTCATTGAGTTATTTGAAGAGTCACATCCTTATAGGTATAATAAAATATTTGTATGACTTTTTGTAATAGAAAAAATCTCTTATCCTTATCTATTTACATTCACTACTATTGGTGTGAATAGGGGTATTACCTAACTAGTTCCACTACGGGTGACGAGGAACCCCCCAAAGAGTTCTCCTCCTCATGCCATTCAACTTCACCATCAACACTGGTTTCCGAGCCAGTCAAAAAAGACTCCTCATTTATGGCCTTCTCCTTTCCTTTAACAGACTTGTAAGGAGTATGAGCTCTCACATGCTCCATGATGAGCAATATGAGGCCTTCATAAAGAACAGGGGCCCTACGATTCTTCAAGTGTGCATAAACCAAAAATTCTAGAGATGACAAGAGAAAAAATGAGAAAGAAACATGCAATCCATGTCTAAAAAGATTAAGCAGGCTAAAATGGTGCCCTAGAATGACAGTATATCGACCATCAAGAGTAACATACCACATAATAACTTCTGCCACATCAACCCAAATATGCTTCAGGGAAGCCCGTTCATAACCCCATGAGGGAATCTTTATCAGCTTCATTCATTCATTTCCTTTGAAGAATTGGTCCATGGCATCATCATTGCTCTTTCTTTCCTTAAAAAAATTGTAACCATCCACTGGAAACCTAGTAATGAAGGCAATAAAGTCTTCAATGATAAAAAAAACCATACCTTTCACCTTCAAGTCTCTATTGTGCCAACAGTGAACAAAATCCACAGAGGCTTTGGGGTTAAGGCCATGGAGCATCTCCAAATAGGGCATAAACTTCCCATGTCTCAAGATTCTCCAAATTTTATGCTTATTCTTCCATCTCTCGCAAGAGAGAGGTTCAATCCTGCTCCTATCTCCACCCATTTCTACTATCACCATTAACTAATACCCCAACTAAATCACACTTTCTAGATTAAAATTAGGCAATAAAGAACCGACAAAGCGTGTGGTAATAAAGAGGGTGATTGCTTGATCACCCCAAATCACAAGCTCTACATTAGCTATCATTTTGCAATAAAAGCTTGGCCTTCTCACAAAGGAGAGAGTACTCATCTCATGCCTTAAAATTATGAAGCCTGAGAGCCTCATTTGGAAAAAAATCCGCCAGGGAATTACCTTCCCTATAGATATGCATGACATAGATCTCATCAAAGGATCTTAACATCATGATAGAATCCATAATAAGTTGTTCAACAATCCAACTCAGCTTCTGATTGTCAAGTAAGCAATTGACAATATTGAGAGAGACTCCCTCAACCCATACCTTAGAATAACCCCTATTCAACACAAACTTGATGTTGATGAAAGCATCTTTGGCCTCCACAGGGTGATTGGTTTGGTTTCCCAATGGGAGTTCCTCAACACATCAAAGCTAATTTTTACCCACCCTAGGTGTGGGGGCTTCCACTTAGTGTTCAATCTGGCATTAATACTGGACTTGACAAGATCAAAAGGAAGAGAAGTGATCTTCCAATTAGTAGTCACCAAGAGATCATAGCTAGCCAGACAAGAAGACGAAGCACACTAGGAAGAGTCCTGAAATTGAAGGGAATTTTTTTCTATGATGGCCCTCCAAATTTTCCCCAAGCAATCTGTGGGGCCATGAACTCCCAGAGCCTATGAACAATAGAGGAAGAAGGACACTTCCATTGATCAACAAAGCTACAGATGGAGCCCAAGAACACCCAGTCCAAATTTCAGAGAGAAAGAAACTTGATCCATATGAGAAAGGAAAAATTGCACCCAAGAAGGAGATGGAAAGAACTCTCCTCATTGCACTCACAAAGCACACACCTATTAGGCAAAGCAAAACCCCTTCTACAAAAATTATCCTGCGTCAACACCTTACTTTGCATTAATAGCCATAATAAAATATTCACCTTAGGGATCAACATCTTATTCCACAACTTCCCCCAAAAAAGATAGGGGTTAGGCTTATCCAAAGATTTGACAAAGGCCAAAGAAACATAAAAGCAACTATTAGCACGAGGAGCCCAAATAACACGATCCAAATTTAGGAATTGGGGAACCCAAATACTAGCAAGGAAATTATGTAAAACAAGCAACGAAGGATCCCAATTCCAGAACTCTTTCCACACACCATTATGAATATAATCAACCACCATATGACCAAAATTATACTTGCAAACAACCACCAGAGGAGGATCCCATAGAAGATTTACCAACAGACCACTATCACACCACACATCCTCCCAAAACAAAATATTGATTCCATCACCCAACAACCACTTAAAACCTTTGGCAATTATGTCCTTGCAAGGAACAATATTCTTCCATAACCAAGACCCCAAGGGGATAGAATCGGCATGCAGGAAGTCCCAAATTCTCCCCACCCCAACCAGATACTTATTCTTGACTAGAGAGGACCAACCCACCTCCCCATTAAGAAGCCTCTAGATGTTCTTTGAAAGAAGGGCCTTATTAAAAGACCTGACGTTTCTCATCCCCAAACCACCCCACTTCTTCAGCCTGCAAAAAATGTCCCAAGCAACGAGAGGAATTCTAGATTTTTCTTCCACTCCCAACCACAAAAATTGTCTCATAATATGCTCCATTTTCTCTTCGAGTTTTTCTAGAATCTTGAACAGACTCAAAGCATAAAGGGGAAGATTTTGCAGAGTGGACGAGATGAGTTGAACCTTACCTGCATGACTAAGGAGGGCACCCTTCCACCCCACTAGATTTCTATTAAACTTATCCAACAACCCAAGCCAAAAAGAGTTAGAAATCTTAGACACACACAAGGGAAGCCCCAAATAAGTCAACAAAATGTCACCATGATTGCAAGATAAAATCCTTTCCAATTTTGATTGAAGAAACTCTGAGGTGTTGAGAAAAAATAGTTGAATCTTAGGGAAGTGGACATGTTGACCAGAAGCCTTCTCATAACCACCAATCACAATCTTAATAGCCCTGATTTCATGGATTGAAGATTCAACCATCATAATAGTATCATCAACAAATTGTTGATGAGTGATAGGCTCATACCTGGAGGAAGGGATTAAACCCCTCAAAGAACCACTAGTAGAATTTGGAAAATATATGACTACATGACTAAAACTTTTAGTCATAGCAACTAAAAATGACTAAATTCTAGTTTTTTTTGCAACTTAGCTATAAATGAGTAAATAAATGACTAATTTGGTCGTGGACTAAAAATTATTTAGTCACACAAATAAAAATGACTAAATAGTTAGTCATTTATTTAGTCACAATCCGTTTGAATAGATAAATAAAAATCAATAGTACTATTCCTAATTTTCATTTTAATAAACATACTCTAAAACTTTTGTCAAAACCTTATTTTCATGTAGCCCGAGAAAATGGAGAAGTATTTTCAGGCGTAGCCCGCCAAAATGGAGAAGTGAAATGACTCCCTATAAATAATTGAAGCCGGTTGGGTTCAATCTTTTCAGTAAAGAATGACAAAGAATGGTAAGGAGATGTGTGTGACAGGAGGCATAGGATTCATTGTTGCTTATCTGATTCATGCTCTGCTCAACAAGGGTTACATTGTTCACGCTATTGTTTGTAATCCAGGTATTTAATTGGAATATATTTGCACAATTTCAAATTCCTTTAGATGCTTTTGAAGTATCAATGTATCCTATATAGGGTTTAGAATGATTTTTTTTTAATTTAAAAAAAATGATGTATTTTCCTATGAGTAGATAATGTGGAGAAGATAGGGTATGTATGGGATCTTCCTGGTGCAAAGCAAGGCTTAAAATAATGAAATCAGACCTGTTAGAAGAAGGCAACTTTGATGAAGCGATAAATGGAGTGGATGGGGTGTTTCATATTGCTTTCTCTATCGCAGTACCAAATGATCACAACATCATGGTAGGTTGTCCTCCACTGGTTTTTTTTTCTTTTTTTTGTTCTGATGACTTAAATTGGTTTAGTTTTATTCTCTGTGAAATGTATTGCCAAGCAGGAGGCATTCATTGATCCTAGTGTGAATGGGACTCTCAATGTCCTCAAGTCTTGTGCAAGATAACCCTCTGTAAAGAGAGTCTTGCTTACATCCTCCTTCTCAGCTATTAGATATAACTACAATACTTAAGAGATTTCTCTTTTAATTGAGTCACATTGGAGCAATCTAGAATACTGCAAATAGTATAATGTAAGTATAAATAACCTCCTTTGAAGATTATATTTCACCGGTTAGAAGCATTGAATTGCTTGTACAAGAGTAATTAATAGGCACTGCTCACTTGATCATCTTGGGATAAACAACCAAAAGCCCCAAATTGTCTCCATAAACTTATCCATGAAATATTTTACTTCTTAGGATAAATTTACATCTGAATAATTCTAAATTTAGGGTATATTTTGTTTGCAACTTTGGTATGCATATGCAAAAAATCTTGCTAAGAAAGAGGCCTGGAAGTATGTAGAGGAGAAAGGCCTCGAACTGGTTGTGGTAAACCCATCATTTGTTGTTGGGCCACTTCTTGCACCTGAACCTACCAACACTCTTTTCTCAGTCCTGAACATAATGATGTTAGGCTGGAAAATTGCACGTGGTGGGAAATTATTTCAGCACATATGGAGCAATGCATTTGAATTTATGAGATTGTACATAGGACACTAATAGTGAAAGGATAACTACTACAACCTTCAGTTTTAGGTTGAGAAAACTGAGAAACGGGTGGGTTATTGGACTGTATCCTTGTTGTTTTAGTAGTTTTAATTTTCTTTCACACTTGTAACTCTAGAACCTGTATAATGCTTGTTAGAATTTATATTTTATAACCTAACAGGTTAATATTGTTATCTATAGGGATAACTTGTGTGTGCTTTGTTGATTTTGATGTTGTAAATAATATTGATTTATTTTCTCTAAATCAACATATTCTCTCTACTAACATGGTGCTATACATTTGTATGTGATTTCAAATTCAACTGTTGGTGACAGGACTATTGCATTCTTATTAATGGACAAGGAAATATACTTTTCCATGTCATGTTTTCAATCACCTTCCCCTGTTGTTGACCGAGGGATTGTGCTACATAAGGTTTGTAATGTTACTCTATAGCATGGTAAATGCAACTCATTTTACATCAAAAGCCTTATTTGGTGATGTGGTTGAGTTTCCACATACAGGTTATATTCTTTGTTTGATTTACTTTTAACAGAATACCTCTATAAACTATTATCATCTTTGGATTGCATATAATAAATTGATTATAACTATAGTAATATAGAAGAAAATGTAGAAGCTAGTGTCATAATATACAATTTCATGTTCAAGCATTTTTTGTTCTTATATAATTGATTATTTTTTAGGTCTATGTAAAATTATTTTCATCATCAACTTTGGAACATACATCAACATAATTATAATGATAAAGCAAACAATAAAGGCTGGTGTCAAACCATACAGTATCTTACATTGAAGTTTTTTACATTTGAATCACAAATGATACATTTCATAAAAATGTCACTAGGTGGTAAGGGTTATCTAAACTTTATGGGAAATGAGGTATGTACTGAGACCTTTTCCTGCATCTTTACTATAGGCTTAGAGAAAAGCAACACATTCTATTCTTCATACATATCCTTTTTGCAATACATATTAAGAGTTAGCTAGTAGCCTTGGCCAAGTGCAACATGTTTCTCCTAACTCTTGCAAGGTCCTATCATTTTATGTAAAATTCATTCTCATAAATCCCAGATATTAATAATCTAGATTGAGAATGTGAGAAACAACTATAAAAATCTTAAATACTATATAAATTTTGCAATAAAACTTTTAAATTTTCACGAAGCTTAGAATTTAAAGCAGCAATTTTCTAGGATAATGATATGTTGGAGCTGGTTAAATCAGTGATGAAATTTGAAAGGCTTGTCAAAGTTAATTTTGATGACACGATTTCATACCCTTCTCTATGGAAGTAAAAAAATAACTTTTTTTCCTATTGACATTTGTAAATAAAAATTACACTTCAAACAACATAGGATGAAAATTTCACACAGATAATATCCTATGAGAATAGATGAACGTTTTACTGTATAGAATATGATGCCACTAGTGATAAACTTTCCAAACATGGAGATTGGTATACCATAATCCATGGTGTTAGGCTGGAAACTTGCATGTGGTGGGAAATTATTTCAATCTGTTTATGACTTATTTATTTTCTAGCATCATCCATGGCATGGATGAACCTTTGTAATTATTTTCTTTGTATGAAGAACATGAGTTAATTCTCACATATTGGAAGGCATACATATGCCATAGGTTGCATGTTTGAATCTGGAACAACATATAGGGTAAATGAAAAAACAATCTCCAACAATAAATAAGGTAAATGGAAAACAATCTCCTTGTGGAATTTGATGTCTCTCTTGGTAGTGACCTAATAAATTATCTTTACCTTTACCTATTTTGCAGAGGAAATTTATCTAGGAAGAGGGATATAACATAAATGAAACTTTTGTAGTGATCCAGTGAAAAGTAGAAAAGTTACACAAGTCTATATATGTAAATAAGCCTTACTTAAAACTTTCTAATAATCTTGGTTTTTGGTAGGAGGATAGAATGGTGCTTGCTAGGAAGGGTTTTCTCAAACAGTATATGTTTATTCTTGTTTCAATCTTGATTTTGTTTACAGTGCTCATCTAATAATCACTATATCTCATTGGTGCAATACAAACTTGTTGTGGGTATGAAATTGATGTAACAGTTGAAGAAGCTGAAATTAAGGTAATGCTCTGATATGGATACAATATTTTCAAAGATTTTAGTTCCATATGCTCTGATTTGTATCAAGCTTCATTCAAGTAATCAACCTCAATAGTGGTTAAGTAGTTGATGAGAATGTCTTCTTTGCTCTCTCACATACTTTTCGCAACCTTTATGATGGTCATAAGATTGCCCTTTATGACACATTTATACCTTTTTGTCCCTTTAACTGTCATTACTTAACTATCATTTATAGTCTGAAAACAACCCTTTTCTCTTGGCCATTCTTGAAGTGACCATGCTCTTATTATTGTCCTTTATTTAGCTTTGCAATGTGGTCTATCTTCTTTGTGTCATTGCTCAGTCAAAGGGCTTATAATTATCCTCCATTTTCCATCCACATGGGCTCCATTTTTGTTGAAGGGACTACTCCATCATAAGGTGTTCTCATTTGAACTGATTACTTATCATTTTCATGGTCAATGACTGTCCTTTATGACAATCATAAAGGATGTTGACAAGCTTCATTTACATTCATAAGATAGTTGACAATGCTCTTGAAATAATTTCTTGTATTCAATTTGATGGTTGTCCTTTATGGAATTTTGGCTTTCATTGATCCTTTACACCACAGTCCTATTTGAAATGCCACTATAATTTCCCCTTATAAACCTTGCATTATCTATCTTTTGAACCTTCATTTATGCATGATCTTTGATTGCCATAGCATTGCATTTGGTAAGGACCGTCTTTTATTTGACGTTGTCAATACCACTCACTCTATCCACTATCAAGAGCACTCTCTTTATCCACTATCAAAATCACTTGTCCACTTGTCCATTGTGTCCTATTTTGCTTTCATAAGAAATTTCTTCAATGTCAAAATCAAGGATCATATGCAATGTGTTGATGGGTGTTTTTACAATAACTTTCCAAACACGTAATGTGTATGCACTACCTCTTTGAAAGGAAATTCCAACCGGCAGTTACCGAAAATCTCCTGTCTCGAAAGTGTCGTCATGACTCTGCAATCTAATTGCTCGCTTTGATGTTTGCGTGATTTTGTCAATCACATGGCGTAATTTGCAGCCGATGAGGTGGGTCTCTCGACCGAAGCTCAAGATGGGAAATAAAGTGTCCTTTGTTGCAGGTTCAAACAACAATATAAACTTTGATGTTTTCTTCAAGTTTAGCTTTACAATATGCAATGAACCTTAGCACAGGTCATTTCTAAAAAAAATAAAAAAGAGCAGGGAAGAGGAAAGGTTCCCTCGATCCAAGTAACCAATCCATTTAATAGTGATCATGGAGGTTCTGTTATGGACAACTCCCTTCAAATAGGATTCCACTTAACCAAGAAATCTATAGTGTCGTGAAATCTGTGCTATCTTCAAAGGTCTGCA
>VDFB02338832.1:0-11313 GCA_007258455.2 Sequoia sempervirens | reverse complement strand
GGATGCAGCCGGAGCAGCAACAAATGAAATTTCTGGAGCATCAAGCGTTCAGATCATCAAGTTCCGGAGCACTGGCCAGCTAAATGATCAAGTTCTGAAGCATCATGGAACGGTGCTCCGGAAGTTGTTATTCCTTTATGAAAAGTCCTGCCAAATGAAAATACATGTTAAATCTAAAATTTTATGAAAGATGCTAAAAAAAAATGAACTAAGTACATTATTTTTTTCAGATAACATATAATCATTTAAATCAAAACAGACTCTTCCTTCGCAGAGTCAATACATTGGATTTCTCCTTACATTTCTACCAGCTTCATAAATTCTTCTTTATTAACTAGTTTGTGATAAATATGTAGGTGATGACCATTTACTAAGAGAGTTCGTGAATCACCATCGATAGGTTTTAACTGAACTATGCCATTCGAGAAAACCTCAGAAATTTCATATGGCCCCAACCAATGAGTTCTAAGTTTTCCTTTATGATCTTTATATCTTGAATCGAATAGTAGGGCCCAGTCACCATTATGAAATTCTCTTTCCTTAATATATTTGTCATGCCAAACTTTCCGTTGATGTTGAACTAATTCCGTTTGATGAACAACATCTAGACGAAGCTCATCCAACTCATTTAACTGTAAAACTCGTTCTATTTGAGCTTGTTTCAAATCTAGACCCAATTCCATAGCTGTTTGTAGGGTCTGAAGTTCAAATTCAATGGGAAGAAGAGGTTTCTTTCCAAAAAAAAGCTCATAGGGACTGAATCTAGTTGTAGATTTCCATGTTGTATTAAATGCCCAAATAGCTTCAGGCAACTTCCTGGCCCAATCTTTTCTTCCTAACGAGACAGTTTTTGTCAGTATG
The DNA here is from genome assembly GCA_007258455.2 of Sequoia sempervirens. Classification (NCBI taxonomy): domain Eukaryota; kingdom Viridiplantae; phylum Streptophyta; class Pinopsida; order Cupressales; family Cupressaceae; genus Sequoia; species Sequoia sempervirens. Next base: position 10,452 of record VDFB02338832.1, on the reverse strand, counting down.
TTTTCTAACTCCCTATTAGTCACCTCTACCTAACCATTTGCTTGAGGGTGATAGGGGGATGACTTCTTATGGCTCACCTGAAAATGGTTTGTAAATGCTAGGAGTACTTTGGACATAAATTGGGGTCCCTGATCTGTAACAATAGTTCGATGGGCTCCAAATCGAAGAAAAATTTTGTTATAGAGAAAATCAGCCACTTGCTCTTCTCTAGCAACTCGTAAAGCTTGAACTTCAGCCCATTTTGTTAGATAATCAGTGCAGACTAATATGCATTCTTTGCCTTGTGAGGAAGGATCTATGGGGCCGATAAAATCTAACCCCCATTTTTCAAATGGTTCCAAAGTTACCTGGGGTTGCAATGACATCTTTATTGAAGCAGTTGGTCTTCCTACTCTTTGACATTCATCATAATGACGAACATAATTTTTAACATCTTTATGCATTGAAGGCCAATAATATCCAGTACCTAGTATTTTATGGGAAGTTCTTTTTGCATAATAATGACCCCCTAAAGGATCATCGTGACAGGCCCTCATAATTCAATAAGTGTCATCAACCCTGACACATCTTCTCAAAACCATATCAGGTCCACAACAAAATAACATCCCATTAATCCATTTAAATGGTGCACATTCTCGAATAAGTCACTTTCTTTGTTTAAATGTAAATTCAAGAGGTACTTCAGAAGTAGCCAAATAGTTGGCAATATCAGCAAACCAAGGAACCTTTATAGAGATAGCAAACAAATTTTCATCAGGGAACTCATCTTGTACAGGTGCTCGATCACCCTCTTCTTGTTTAATTCGAGATAGAAAATATGCCACCTCATTAAATTTTCCTGGTTTGTCAAGTATTGTCACATTGAACTCCTGAAGAAGTAATAACCATCTCATTATTTGACCATTAACTACAGGTTTATTCATTAAATATTTTACAGCTGAGTGATCTGTGTAAACTGTAACTTTATATCCTGTAATATAATGACGGAACTTTTTAATGGCATGAACCACTGCTAAGAATTCTTTTTTTGTTGTCGTGTAATTTCTCTCAGTAGACGTTAAGTTTTTACTAATAAAATATATGGCATATTTACCCCCATCCTCATCTTCTTGCCCTAATACTGCACCAATTGCATCATCCAAAGCATCAACATAAATGTGAAAGGGAAGACTCCAATTTGGTCCACGTAGTACAAGAGCAGAGACAAGCCTTTCTTTTATTGTTTCAAATGATTGTTGACACTCAGACGTCCAACTAAACTCCACATCTTTTTGGAGTAGAGAAAACATAGGGGCCGCTATCTTACTGAAGCTTTCTATGAACCTTCTATAATATCCAGCATGTCCAAGAAAACTTTGAACATCTGTTTGTGTTTGAGGTACAGTTAATTGTTGTATGACTTCAATTTTTTTAGGATCAACTTTTATTCCTTCTGAGGAAATGTGATGGCCTAAGACTATTCCTTGTTCTACCATTATTAAGCACTTTTCATGGCTAAGGGACAGTCGATTTTCCTCACAAACCTACAAAACCCTATCCAGGTTCTGAAGGGCTTCATCATAGGTTGACCCATATACTGTGAAATCATCCATGTAAACCTCTACACAATCGTTAACAAGTGCTGCAAATATAGCCAAAATGGCCCTTTGAAAAGTAGCCGGAGCATTACAAAGTCCAAAAGGAAGAACTCGATATGCATATGTACCCCAAGGACAAGTAAACGTGGTTTTGTCTTGGTCTTCTGGTGCTACCTGAATTTGGTTGTAACCACTAAATCCATCTAGGAAAGAAAAATATTTCCTTCCAGCTAAATTGTCCAAAACCTGGTCAACAAATGGTAAGGGAAAATAATCTCTAAAGGTGGCTTTATTAAGTTCTCTATAATCCACACAAATTCTCCACTTGCCATTTTTCTTTGGTACAACTACCATAGGTGACACCCACTTACTATCTGAGATAGGATAAATAAATCCTGCACGGAGGAGTTTCTCAATCTCTACTTTAACAAGATCCTTTAATGCAGGGTTGAGTTGCCTCTGTGGTTGACGAACAGGTCTTATATTAGGATCAGTATAAATGTGATGAGTACAAACACTTGGGTGAATACCCCTCATGTCTGTATAATCCCAAGCAAAAGCTTTAGACCTTTTTACCAGCACATTAAATAATTTATCCTCTTGTATTTTTGTCAACCAACTATTGATATTCACAGTTTTTCCTGGTAACAACATAATTGTTTTTGTTCCTGGATAAGCCGAAGTGACAGTATGTATTGGTCGTAACAAAGTGTTGAGAGGACAACTATGAGGTATAAGTCGGTGAAATTTTGTAATATCATCAAAGAAATAACTCGTTCTAGGAATCATATTAGCCAAGGGACAAGGCATCCCCATGGTAACATAATTTTGTTCCATTCCACTTATATCAATCGGTTGTCCCAAAAATTTTGGTACATCCTCTATTACTTCTTCACTAGAACTTATAGCCAAATGTGCCACCTCATTCACTAACTCATCCTCTAAGTCTTCTCCATGTTGTTTAATCACTACCATGGCCAAAGAGGCTAGACTGTCCTGCCCACTAAATTCTTCTGGTTCATCAACCCAAACTTTATTATACTCAGTTGGTTTAGCAGGAGGATATAAAAATAAACGTTTACTATCTGGACCATGTGAAATGGTCATACCTCCTTCTCGACAATCAATTTTAGCAGCGACAGTAGCCAACCATGGTCTTCCCAAAATTATTGGATAACTATCTTTAGGTGTAAGTGATTGAATTATTTGAAAGTCAACTGGATATTCCCATCCATCAACTTTAACAAGAACATTTTTTATAACACCTTTTGGAATGGCTATAGACTGATTTTCCATCTGCAAGACTGTAGTTGTAGGACTTAAATCTGTAAGACTCAACTTCTCCATTACATCCACCGTCATTACATTAATAGCCGCTCCTAAATCCACCAATGCATTAGGTATTGCTACCTCATTAATTGTAATAGTAATCAATGGACTCCCAGGATCATCATATTTTGGAGCAACCATATTCCTAGACAAAAATTCAGCTAAATAACCATTAATATGCACAGTGTTTATTTTATTTGGTTTCCTTCCTGGGGTTCTAATACACAGTTGTTTGATCAACTGATTTAACTCAGGAATTTCCTTTATTTCTTGCAACAAAGGAACCTCTATCTACAATTGTTTAATCTCCTGAATTAATGTAGTTTCAGAAGCTAATGACATTTCCAGAGTATCTTTCAGAATTGTTGATTTTAGGCGCTCCATAAATGGTGCTTGAGTTTTCTCCTTTGAAAGGATATCTCTTTTCTCCTTTGGAGGAATACCTTTGCTAGACTCAGTCAAAGAATGACCTTCCTCCTCCCAAGGCAAACCAGCAGCTCCTGCTGCGGAAGACTCAGTAATATCCGTAGGTGGTGAATTATCTTTCTCAAAATTTTGAGAAAGAGGTTCGTCCACTATTTCCTCAATAGTGGGTGATTGAAGTGTCCAACTGGAATGTAACTGAACACTTCCACAATGAATTGCATTAAGGCCTGTGACATGATCTTGCTCCACAGTGTATACCAGAGTATTTTGTCTACTATTCTTTGGATTGGGAAGTGGTTGCGCCAGAAGTTGAGGTTGACTCACTTGTTTAGTCTGAGGAAGATTCTGAGGTGGTGGCAACAAGTTCTGTTGTTGATTCCTCCTAGGACCAGTATAAAATTTATTTTGTCCTTGATTCCATTAGGGAGCAATATGTTGTGGGTACCATTGTTGTTGCGACTGGTTTGGCCATTGCTGAGTTCCCCATGATGGAGTTTCCCATTCAGGAGATCGCCAATAAGGAGTTCCCCATGTAGGTTGTGGAGGGTAGGGCTGATTCCAAGAGGGAGGCCATTGATTACCAGCCCATTTATTCTGGGGTCTCCATGCAAAATTGGAATTTTGGCCATAAGAAAAATTACCTCCCTAGCGCTAATTTAGCACATTTATTTCTTCTTCAACCTGAGCAGTTTTTTTCTTAGTATTTTTAAGATCAGTAAGAAGCTCATTGATTGGTAGGGTGGCTTTGCTCACAAAGTTGACAAACATTAACCTTATCTAATGGGCACTCCCGTAAAATATGTTTATTTCGACACCTAGGACAATAGATTGACAAAGTCTCAGGGTTACGGGTCTTTGCTTGTATACCATCCAACGTAGTATTCAATTATACTAGTATGTCTGTCTTCAAATTTTCTATTTCTCCTCGAAGTTTACCTATCTCATTATTCCCTTTGAAAAGATTTATTTTTCGGATTCCTCCACGAGTACGTGAAAAATTGCGACACAAATCACATATGTCTTCGAGGTTTAATTGAGACACATCACCTTTTCCCATTAAATCAAGACTTCTTCGTGCATCATCATCGAGTCCTTTAAGAAATATAGTCTTGAGAATCTCAACACTAATTGTTGTTTCCCCACATCGTTTAGATAAGAAAAGAAACCTATCCAAATAGTCTTCTAGACTCTCGTCCTCATTCTGCCGAAGTTTGAACAGTTCTTCCTTACGATCATTCACCCTACAATAACTCTGATATTTATTCAAAAACACAATCTCCATTTCTTCCCAAGTTGTAATACCTCCAGACGGTAGTCCCATAAACCAGCGCATGGTTGAATCCTTCAAAGTAGAAGGAACAACTTCAGTTTTTGGTTGTCATTTTTATAGTCATAGGTTTGACAAAAGACCTTAAATTCAAAAAGAAATTGGTCTGGGTCTTCCGAGGATAAACCATGAAATGTTGGAAGGAAAGCTGGAGAAATGTTTTTCATTGTTGTATCATCATTGGCATCAAGAGCAATAGGATAAGTGAACATCCTAGGTGGTGGAGGATCATTATTATTACGGTTTCCACCATTATGGTTGGCTTCAGCCCTCCGATCTCCCATGATGTTTAGAGGAATATGCTCCTCGACAAAAAGTTGTACCATAGGACAGTCTTCTGGAAGATAGTGGAAATCCTCTAGTGGGTTAGGCTCAAGTAATTCGTCAGCAGAATAATCTTCTGAGCCTTGGGCCTCCCTTTGTATAACTGTAACATATTTTGGGGGGGTCTTTGGTATAAATCATCCGTGAGGGACTCTTTTCCTGACCATTCAGAAAAGGAAGCCACAGATAATATTTTTGTCCTAAAAGAGGTATTCAAGGCGTCTTCTATTAACACTTTAAGCAAAATAAGCAAAAAGGTCCCCGACAACGGTGCCAAAAAGTGATAGGCTGTCGTTAGGTCCCATTACTTTAGAATAAAATATTCAAATTGTCAACTGGATAGTGTTCAAGGCAATCTGCAATAGAAGAGTTCTGAAGTATCTCCCTCAGGTTCCTTAACTTTTTAAGAACATCTTTTAATTAATTCTAACTTTAAATTGTTTAACTATCAAACTGAAAAGTAATCTATTTCTAAGAAAACAAAAAATGCTTGAACTGTAAAAATGAGTATACTAATTTAGAAAGCATAATAACTAAGTTAAACAAACATAGAATCAATTTAAACTAAGAAACTAGTTATAAGAACATAAAAGCTTATAACAATCCATAAAACATTTTCTTAACAGTCAAAATTCCAACAGTAAATAACAAAAACTACGAAAGTTGAAAAAAATAATAGATACTTCAAAACTAAGATTTCATAACAGTGAATTCAAATAACTCTCTACAAAATATCAATATGACAAAAGAAAACACTTATCTACTCCTGTCGATTGGCCAGCTCGTGGGACAACACATTCATTCTCAGCTCACATCCACAACTATTTCAGGAACACCTCTATTAACCATAGTTATTATCCATAACGCATAACTCGGAATTTTAGATAACAATCTCTTTATTTATAAACCTTGGAAAACATTCTATTAGCATAACATTGCTTTCACTGTATATCTTTCTTTCAACAACTGTATCTTTTATAGAAAAACTATAACTACATGCTATATTTCAGCTGGTATAGATAACCACTAAAAAATATCTAAAACAAATCTACGTGTAACTCGTCTATCTTTAATCCTATTACACGGAATTTAAGAGGCTTAAGTCGAGCCATAAAGTCTTTTATTCAAAAGATAATAGAAATAACATCTTTTAAGAACAACAACATTTTCGGTCCATCATCCTGAAGTTCCGGAGCATACTTCCAGCATATATCTCTAACTGTTCTGGAGCACGTGCCAGTTGGATACTTCAATCTGTAACTTGATTGACTGATTATTATCTACAAAACACTTAAAACAACCCATTAAATCTATATTGGAAAATTACTTTAAGAAATCAAAAGAAATAAAGTTTATACAAGTTCTTACTAAAATTAAGCAATTATTTCTTCTAAAATTTAATTAATTGGCAGAGGATAGAGATTTGCATATATGAACCAGGTCTTTGTGGTATTATTATGACGAGGTTATTTTTACCTCATCGACTCAATACCATTTTCCAAACAATACATAAATTTGATATACCAAAACCCAAACATAAACAATTAAATAATCACACATATCCCAAATCAACCAATTTCTTCATCTATACCCCATAACACAAACATTCCTCATGCACCATCACACATAACTAATCAAACAAACACATAAATCCTAAATCAACCAATTTCTTCATCTATACCCCATAACACAAACATTCCTTATGCATCACTACACAATATGACAAACTACACAAATAGTCCTTTCACTACCCAAGCCACCACATCTCATGTGCCTCCCAAAATTCCATATGCTACACAAGCATCAAACATGAAATGAGCACATACAATGCTAATCATTCATCAACCCCCTATTTCACAAATACCAACACTTACCATTTTGAAACAAGATTCTACATCCAACATACCTAAAACTTCAAACAATACACATCCTTCACAAAAATTCACATCTACCATATCTACAAACATAAACATCCCCCAACAATATCAATCCATTCCATTCACTATCCCTACACACACATGTCCCTTAAAACTCAAAACTATTTGTAGAACATATCCCAAGAACAATTTATTCCACAACAACAATCATACCTCAAAATCAAAATCAAAATCAAAATTATTTGAATATGGTTTTTTATAACTTGACACTATAATTTAGTTGTTGAAAAATGCTAAAAATTGAAGTTACATGAGATGTCAATCTTTATATAGTAAATTTTATTTTTTTGTATTTATAACTTGAAACTTTAGTGCATGGATATATTTTTTTCTAATTTTGATAAATATATATATTTTTAGATGAATATTAAAATGTGTGTGTATTAAAACATAGTTGTTTCCATTTTCCATCAATTGTCATTATCTATTTATCTAAAATGGAAAAAAAAATATACCATCTTCATATAGATTCTTTTATCTAGTGCATCATATTTTTTTCAAATTTTTTTAACAAGTTTTACTATTTTTCCTTGACATGGTAATCAACCTAATATTTTGTGTTGATAACCTACTTTTAGTAAAAATAAAAAGGAATAATAATTAAATTATTAAACTATATATATTTTTGAAAATTACACTTATGGGTCTACAAAAGAATATTTTTATATTAAAAAAAATGTTATTTACATGAGTAGAAGTCGTTGAAACATCAATTTTTTTGAATAAATCTATTTTTTTAGTAAATTGGTCTCAAAGTGGTGCTATATATGCATTTAGCCAATAATTTTAGTTGGGAATGTTGTAGACATATCTAACTTAGCTAGAATGAATCTTACAAGATCATATGTTTGACCAAAATTGATTTTTAGTTAAAAATACTTAAATTCAATTATGTTGATAAGTTGGCTGAAAGTGTGACATAACTTTGTACTTTTACCCAATCCATACCTCAAAATAAAACCCCTCACACAACATTCCTTAAACACAAAACATACCTCAACAACAAAGCATTCCTCAACACCAAAACATCTTATACAACTCATATAACATCCCTCAAACATCTCCCAAAACCAAAATCCTTCATATAATTCTTCATTCATTCCTCAACATCAAACATACACTCCTAACCAACCACCAAACAACCCAAACAATGACTTGGAATTGTAAATCCAAAGCTTTCACCAAAAGGTTACCAGCATGCAATTTGGACAAACAAAGAAAAGATACACCCTTGAAGACATTTGTCCTTACCCATTTGATAGAACAATAGTTATGATACCCTTCCCTCATAACTTTGAAATGCCTGAATTTGGAAAATACAAGGGAAGAGGAGATCCATGAGAACACATACAAGAATTTCATATAGCATTCCTAGAGGTTGCCTATAATGACACATATTTAATGCGCCTATTTCCTCAAATTTTAGGACAAGCAATAAAATAGTTCTCCCACTTACAACATGGTATTAAAACGTTCTAAAAACTCGCTAAATTTTTTATTGATCATTTCTCATACAACATATAACATGAAGTATCCATGATTGATTTATGTAACATACAAAAAAGAATGGGAGAGACATTTGCTTCATTCCTACAATGTTGGAGAAACATGGATAGCAAATTGAAATGGCCTATTCTTAAAAAATAACTTGTGAACCCCAATTTAAACCATCTTGGTGTAATGACAATGATTACTGTGAATACCATAGGATAAAGGGTCATAAAAAACCAAATTGCATGAAACTCAAGAATATCATACAAGACCTTACTGATCAAGGAGAAGTCAACATTGAAAAACATCTTGGAACTTTTGGAAATATCAATCTAGGAATATACAAGGATCCAATCCCTAACCATAGTAAAGGAAATGAATCGAGTAAAGGAAAGGAGTATAACAAGGTCTACCACTCATATGATTATGTAGTAGGACATATTCAAGAATATATTAACTGCATTATTGTTGTCACTGTATCTAGTAGGAATTCTACATGCATATTCACTTCATAATGAGGGAAAATCACTCTTCAAGGAGTTACATCACAAACCAAGATCATAACTATATTATTACCAGCTGAGTACAATCTTATAGATCATCTAAAGAAAATTCCAGCTCAAATATCCATTTTAGAACTCCTTAGAATCTCTCCAACGCACAAAGAGGTCTTAGAAAAAATACTCCTACAATCATTCATCCCTACTAACATAGATATAGAGTAGTTCCAGGCCATGATAGGACATATCACATCTACACATCACCTCACATTCACTACAAAGGATCTTCCTTCCACAACATAACATAACCAAGCTTTATATCTAGAGGCCTTCATCCACAAACATAAGATCAAAAGAGCCTTGATAGATGGTGGAGTGGGATTGAATAGTTTTACTTTCAAACTTGTAAAAAAATTGGGATATTTTGATGGAGTTATAGAGAAAAAAAGAGCATCGTAATCAGAGCATATGATGGCAATGAGCATGAATCAAAGGGATAATCAAACTTCCTATCTAGGTTGGTCCCACTATTGCAGAGACTACACATCAAGTATTGGACCTTGATTTACCATATAACATCCTTCTAGGATTCCTATGGATACATTCAATGCAGGCCATCTCATTAACCTATCACCAATGTATTAAATTCCCTTACAATGAAACCAAATCCACCATTTATAGGGACCCTCAACCTTTCCATTATTATCAAAACTTGGAAGAAAAATATCAAAAAGTACTCCAAGTGCCTAACAATGACATTTCCTCACATTCACCATATTATATTGATCCATCCACTTTAGCCTTATCATCCACCTCACATAAACCTTTCCAAATATCAAGGTCCAAATATGAGACAAAGGTTGTGGAGACTATGGTCTTAAAGGGTCCTTTTATGTAGGATGATTCTCATCTTCTCCTAAGACATATGGAAAACCACAACATATAGACAAAACCTCTTTTATTATCATATTTGAGCCCATGATTTTCTCCAAGTAGGGGGAACTAAACAAAGAGGTTATAAAGGAATATATCTCAAAATGGTTATACCAAAAAGAGAAAGAGAAAACAACCCTACTGATTGAATAATATAGTAAGGGTTTCCAAATCATTAAGAACATGGAATTCACAGGCCATGGTGGCCTTGGACTACATCAACAAGGAATAAGAGAACTCATTGTTCTAGATAAATGACAAAAAATATCAATGGCTTAGGTATGGTTCATTAGATAACATTAATCCTAACATCAAGAGTGCCCCAAGTGAGGTAGTTGAAGTCTTCCTTACGGTTGATACCTCTAATGATAATACCATCGAGGACTCTTCCATGTACATCACTAACCTATCTCAAAATGCAACCATCAATACCATAACAACCTTATCAATTGGGATCAACAAAAAGCTAATGGCCTTCAATTCATTTATCCCCAACTTATCAGTTGGGATCAACAATAAGCATTGATTTTGGAAAATCATGATGCCATTGTTGAGTTTATGAGGTCCTTAAAGATGGAATAAATCCTAGAGATCATAAATTAGGATTA